>APFE031411714.1:21397-34393 GCA_000404065.3 Pinus taeda
ACGATTAAAATATTATTCATCGTTAGATGCAAGTTTTGGTTGTTTTGCTTGGTTAGGGTATGTTAGTTACACTCTTTCTTCGAAGCATTTTCATATTTGATGTGCAGGGATCCTATCAGAGTATTTTCAGTGGATTTAAAGCCATTCTTCTTGCAACCCAAGCAAATTCTAGCACAAATACTCCTACGGTTGTTGATGAGGAGCCCAACAAAATGAAAGATTTGAAGTGTGCCTTGTTAGTGTGGACCCGACCGGTGGAGCTTGAAGTCGAAGGAGGCATTTCATAATCAATGAAGTCGACTTGCCTCAGATAAAGGGCTTTTAAAGCCACTAAAGTGTAACAACGTGGTCTTCACACTCGCTATAGCCTCTTTATTGCATTTCCTATAAAATTTCTGAATGGTTACAACAACTCCAAGAGGCACTAGAACATAGTGATAGGAGAAAGAAAGGGATAAAATGGACACATGTTTAACCTGTACCAAATGGAACACTCTAAATTTTTTCATATCTTGTGATGCAATTAGTGCCAATGAAGAATCATAATGCATGTTGTCATTAAAACCAAATGAATGATGTCCAACCTGAAATAATGGCATGAAAATGATCCATGATTGTTGGAAGAAGAGGGACTAGAAGAGTCTATGCTATGGTAAGATTGGTATGGCATCAAAGAAGGCTTGTGGAAAGAACCTTCAGGTAATGAGATATCAAGGGGTTGGGGTAGTTTGATAATCACATCCCAGACATCAAGGCGGTCAATGTGTAGAAAGATGTCGATGTAGTAGAGCTGGGAAGTGCATCCGGTTTGAAGTGAGGAGTCTTTGTGTGATGGTGTTGCAAGATACCATTGTTTTGATCAATTGCAGAATGTAGCATATATGATGAACAATCAAATTGAGTATAGCAATCAAACATATGACGATGGTAATGGTAATACGAGCTATTATAATGAATGCTCTCCAGATAGGGGTAAGGATATGAACTATGGGTTAAAGGTGCAGAGTGTAGCCATCCCAACTCAAGTAGATTGAGTTGGGGAGTAGGGGACTAGTTGTTTCCTACCCTTTATATTTTGAAATTGCCTTAGTTTTTTACTATCAATATTATATTCGTATAATACCTGAAAACCATTTAGGCCATTTTTGTATTTGTTTACCCTTTATGGTAAATTTAAAATAATTACATTTCTAATTTTGTAGGTATAGATCCTTCTCCGAGGTATTCCTATTGCTTACTACATGGACTTTTCTGTTGGTGAAGGTTTAGAAAATTTTAGAAAAAAATTGGTTCGATGGCTCTCACAGTGGAGAACTCTATGCAATTTGTAGGACCTATGGCTACCACATCCTTCAGTAAAAATACAACTTTTGAAGCGTGGAGTCCCAAGTGAGCACATGTATATTTTTCATCGCATTTTTACAAGTATGGACTTGCATTTTGTAAATACAAAAAAAGAGGTTTGATTTGTGAATAAACCCATTTTGAAAACAATTTTTTTTATGTTGCACAATATAAATGAGATGCTAATGTTACACTTGACATTTGATCTCAAAAATGAAAAGTCTCATTCCCATAGAGGGCACCCGGTGGGGTAATTTGTTGCATCCTATATAATTAACAAGTAGCCAAAGGCCCATCTTGAAATCGATGATAAGAATAATTTATTTGTTAAGAAAACCAACCATAGAAATCAATGAGTTTAGATTAGAACAAATAAGTACATCACTACAGTTTAGTACAGTACCCTTCCACCTATGTTTTCAACTATATATTTGCTAACTAATAACCCTTTTTGAGGTTATAAAGATGCCTTCTCAAACAAAAAAACTTTTAATGGTTCTCGCCATTTAAATTTTTTAAAACTGCTCTATTACTAGCCTAAATAAAAAAAAATTGATCTAAATGACTTTGGAAAGGATACACATATTTTGCAACTCTCAATTGATTTTTGATCATTTCCTCAACTCCTCATATTCAACTTCAAGTGCCTAAGTTCCCCCTTCTGATCTAATAACATTTCCAACACGTCTCAATAATGCTTTAATCCATCCATTAGGTTCCATCGTGGATGTGCTACATCCCACTAGATCGCCTCTTTTTTGAAAGGGATGAAGCTAGATGCGAGTCCACTCCAATTCCTTACTTAAACCACTTTCCAGAACGACCAAAATATTTACCAGTCTAGTGCAATTCCTTAGTTAAAACACTTTCCAAATGAGCATAATATCTACTGATTACATAAATTATACAATCTATATTAAAAACAAAAAACAAAACTCACAGCCAAATGTTTTTCATAGAATAGGTGTAAAATTATAAATCTTATTCTTGATATTTATGAAAGCAGTGTTGTGGAACCACACAATATTTGGTTTTGAGTTGGAAACAATAACATACTAAAAGGTAATAACATAATCCCTCACCCTAGTGACAGTGATTTTAGCATCTTTGTGTGTAATCTTCTTACATTAACATTTATTTAGGTGAATAATTTTTCCCATATTAATACTTTTTATTCTAATATAAAACTACTTACAACCAGGTTACTTGATCATCCAAAGGATATGAAAACATTTATTCGTATGGAGGACAACATGGAGAAAGTTAGTGAAGATAACATACTTTTCTATCTACGTTAAAAAAGAGGTGCAAGCAAATTGATTGATGGTTTTCAAACAAACTAGAGGCATAGTTTGTTCGACATGTTGAACTTTAATTGACTTCTACTCTAACAAAATTTTGCATGAAATAAGAGAAATTTCATTTATAAAAATCCTCTGCCATCAAAATCCATTGATAAGTTTAACTCAATATTTTATGAGACAAAATGTTTCTCTGGAAAAAAATTACCCTAAAGGATCTGGATATGTGTCAATATCCAGAAATAGAAATGGTGAAGTTGACATAATTTATATGCATGCTACAGAAATTGAAGCTCTAATGCCAAAGATTTTGCATGTGAACTACTATATGGAACCAACAATATAACAATTAGCGTTGAAGGAGAGTGTGGAACCTAATTATTGATGTCAAGTTAAAGATTTTGTCTTAAGTAGAAAATCTTAAGGACCAATGAAGCTTTTCCGGAAAAAAAATGTTAGATGCCTTGACTTGGAGACTATTATTCAATTCAACAAGTGAAATTAGGACAATTTGAAAAGGTCATGGCAGTGAAATAGCCATCAAGAAGCTACCATTCATGTTGATAACTACACACCCAAATCTAGTAGAGACTCCACTATTATAAATCTATTGTATATAAAATTTGATACAAATTGGTTGAGAGGAGGGTATGTATATGTTTCTAAAGCATTTTTTGGATTCCATGCTTTTGGTGCACTGAAATATTTTGTAATCACACCTTTTAACTTGTTCAAGGTACGTGCACAAGCAAGATGTATTTCAAGGCCACCATATACTAAGAAAATATTTCCATTATTAAAAAAAACAACAAAATTTTCAAAATTTCTAACTATTTTTTCTCTTGATAAAATAAAATCAGATCAAATTTCTTAACTTTTATCAACATTTCCTTCAAATCATTCTAATGTGATCATTTATCTTAAAACGTATCCATGGTTAATCACTGGATCTGTTTAGCCTCTATTTATTAAGGATCTAAAATAATATTTTCCTTCCATGTTCGTGGAAGGTTGGAGTGTCTTGTGGAGGGTCCTTTGACTAGGAGAAATTGAAGAAATTGGTCATTTTTGAACTAGGTTAAAAAGATTATAGATTAGATTAGATTTGGAAGGAATGTGTTTCTTGCTATCTAAGCTTGACCATGCTCCATGACATCTCACTCCTCCCTTAAATACTCGGCTTGGCTCAAGTGGCATAAACATGGCTTGGCCTATCCACTTTCTATATATATGACTAGGATGCTAAGCAAGAAAACACCTACCTAAGTCTTGATGTCCTATTTTGAAATGTTGCTAGGTGTTTCTTGTTTTTTTCAATGAATAATGGATGGTGCTTAGGTATATTGTTCATCACAGTTTTACAAGTATGGACTTGCATTTTGCAAATACAAAAATTGAGGTTTGATTCTTGAATAAACCCATTTTGAAAACAAAGTTTTTTATGTTGCATAATCCAAATGAGATGCTTATGTTACACTTGATATTTGATCTAAAAAATTCAAAGACTCATTCGTGTAGAGGGAATGCTTTGAGGTAATTTGTTAGATCCTATACAATTAACAGGCAATGAAAGACCCATGTTGAAATCGATCATAAGTATAATTGATTTGTGAAGAAAACCAAACATATGTTTTCAACTACAACTCTACTAAAGAAAAACCTTTTTTGGATTAGAGAGATGCCTTCTCAAACAAAAAAACCTTCTAAATGGTTCTAGCCATTTAAATTTTTAAAAATGGCTCTATTACTAGCCTAAATAAAAAAATTTGATCTAAATGATTATGGAAACCAAACACGTATTTTGCAACTCTCAATTGATTTTTTATCATTCCCTCACCTCCTCATATTCATCTTTAGGTGCCTCAATGCCCCCTTCTGGTCCAGGAGAAGATGACCCACTAGATTGTTGATGCATATTTTGTCCTATTTTCAAGGACACTTGACTTACAATTTCAGGTTTTTGTTTGATCATATCCAAGTCGCCACTAGACATGGATTTCTTCAAATCAGCTACTGTCTATTCGATTTCGGTGACTACATCTGCAGGAATCTTGTCCTTGTAGTCACTTAAGATCCTCTCCACATTGTATATGATGCTATCTATGTGGTTTCTAGCATCAATTAATTGTTTCTTTTCCCAATCCTTTTGGGCATGCATTTCAACTTCCTTCACCATCTTCTGGATTTAATCAACCAGAATTCCTCTAGATGATTTTATAGTAATTTTTTACTTCTTTCCACTAGATTTTTCGTAGGAGGATAATTCACTATACCATTTGCATCAATGTCAAAGTTAAATTCTATTTGGGGAATACCTCTAGGAGCTAATGAAATACCAACCAACTAAAACTCACCTAGAAGCTTATTGTCTACAACCATTACATGTTATCCTTGGAATACCCTTACATCAACCTAAGTTTGACCATCTATTGCAGTTGAGAATATATGACTCTTCTTTGTTGGTATTATTGTACTTTTGCTTATTAACCTAGTGAAAACCCTGCCAAGTGTTTCTAATCCAAGATAAAGAGGAGTCACATCCAGTAAAAGCATCTCCTTTACATCACCCCACATAATTCTACCTTGGATGGAAGCACCCATTGCCACAACCTCCTCTAGATTAACACCTTTACTTGGCGTCTTTCCAAAAATATCTGCAACATTCTCTTGAACCATGGGCACCCGACACATTCTTCCCATAAGAATAACTTCATCCACTTCTGATGTCATAATCCTTGCATCTTTTAGACAATTTTTGCAAGGGATTCTTATTCTCTCGATTAACAGATTTACTAGCATTCAAACTTTAATGAGTTATTGTCACATTGAAATGCTTTGCACCAGATGCATCTACTGTGATAAATGGTAGATTAATAATTGTATGGGAAGAAGATGATAGCTCCACCTTCTGTTTCTCTACAGCCTCGCGAAGCCTTTATAGGGCTAGCTTATCATGGGATAAGTAAAAAATTTCCATCTTTTTGAACTGACCATCTAAATATTGGAGTAGCGTATTATCAAAATCATCACCACCCAAACAATATCACAATTTCTCGCCTTGACCTGCAATAAAAAGCTAAAAAGGTTACAATAATTCGCTTCACAAAGCAAATAATGAGAAGAAATAAACCATCAAAGTAAAATAAACTAACATCTCGATTCTCAGGGGAAGGAACGTGCCTCGAATACACCATTGGATATTTCAAGCACTGATACATTGAAAGTACCCCCACCCTAGAAGCAAAATTTCAACTAGAAATTCCAATCATACATTGTTGAGGTGCACAAAGCATTAAGCCATCCACGCAGGTTCTATCCTCACTGCGTTGAAGCAAGATGCAAGTCTTTTGGTTCATTGCAACACAAGAATTGCCAAATATGCAAATTACAAGTACAAATGATTAACAAAATAGATAACCCAAGAATTCAACAATAAACAAGTGATAATAAAAGGATGGACACAACCATCACAATCCCCTAATCTAAAGACATAGCTGATATTCTTAGACATCCAACCAAAATATCTTTCATTTCATCTGGAAATCAATTTGGGTAAAATTTACCCACTATTTCTTACCAAATAGTGCCATGTTTATGTCCTTTTATTAGCTAAATCCAACAATCAAGAAATTTTCTCTACAACATTGCCAATAAGGCCCAACAATGCTTTAAGCCATCCATCAGGTTCCATTTTGGATGTCCTACATCCCACTAGATGGCCTTAGTTTTGAAAGAGACGAAGCTAGATGTGACTCTATTGCAATTCCTTACTTAAAACACTTTCCAAAACGACCAAAATATTTACTAGTCTAGTGCAATTCCATACTTAAACACTTTCCAAGTGAACAAAATTTCTAATGATTATATAAATTTTAGTCTATATTAAAAAGAAAAAAAGAAAAAACAAAACTCACAGCCAAATGTTTTGCATAGAATAGGTGCAAAACTATAAACCTCATTCTTGATAATTATGAAAGAATTGTTGTGGAACCACACAATACTTGGTTTTGGGTTGGATACAATAACATAATCACAGGTAATAACATAATCCCTCACTCCAGTGTCTGTGATTTTAGTGCCTTTGTGTAGTCTTCTTACATTCACATTTATTTTGGTGAATATTTTTTCCCATATTAATACTTTTTATTCTAATATGAAACAAATTTACAACTAGGTTACTTGATCATCCAAAGGATATGAAAACATTTAGCTGTATGGAGGACAAAGTGGAGCAAGCTAGCAAAGTTAACATCCTTTTCTATCTATGTTAAAAATGAGGTGCAAGAAAATTGGTTGATCGTTTTCAAACAAACCAGAGGCGCAGTTTGTTCAGCATGATGAACTTTAGTTGACTTCTACTATAACAGATTTTTGGGTTAAATGAGAGTAATTTCATTTATAACAATCCTCTCCCATCAAAATCCATTGATAAGTTTACCTCAAAATATTTTACGAGACAAAATGTTTCTCCAGGAGAACATTACCCTAAAGGATCTAGATATGTGCCAATATCTAGAAATAGAAATGGTGAAGTTGCCATAACTTATATGCATGCCACAAAAATTAAAGCTCTCTAAAGCTTTTGCATGCTGACTACTATATGGAACAAAGAAACAAGAATTAGCAGTGAAAGACAATGTAGAACGTGATTGTTCTTGTGAGGTTAAAGATTTTGTCTTAGGTAGAAAAGGTTATGGATCAGTGAAGTATTTCGGGAAATAGATGCTAGATGCCTTGAGTTTGAGAGTATTATTCAATTCAAGAAGTCGAGATCGTTGTGTACATGGATGAAATCAAAATGCCTGTTGTAGTACAGGGTATACATAAGCCTGCAGAAATATTATTATTAAATGTGAAATGCACGGAAAAAAATACAGGTCAAGAGTTCTTAGAAGGCCCTGAGGTGGAAAATTTTGAGAAAAGGCTAAAATAGATCACTGAAGAGGAGGGTGCCAACTTTATTTCATATAATGCTAGCAAAGGAGAATGGAAATTCCAAGTAAAACATTTCACTAGATATTGCATGGATGCGTTTGATAGCAAGTGATGAAGAATCTTGTGACACCCTGTAACAACTCTACATCTAAACATATATTGTAGGGTTTGAGTTGCATATACTTGTTTTGATATTCTACTATCCTGTGATTATAGTACCTTGCCCCATGGCTATATTAGGAAGCACAACTGATTTGATGTCTGAATTTTGTATATGGAGTTTGTTGTAATAGGAATGACATTGCAATATGTGGTGCATTCAACTTGCATCTTGTGATAGGATTCATCATTGTGCAACATCCCCTGCAAGCTATTTTTTGATCTTTTGCATATAGTTGAGCCAATGTTAATGTCTCTACTTCAAATCCATTATTTTCACCATACATGTTATTTCTGTTGATTGTGTTTTGGTCTAATGTTCAATTTCTCTAGATGCAAGGATTTCTCACATTTGGCTATAATTTTCACATAATTCATGGATATAGCTTTCCATAATTTTTTACAAAATGGTAATGCCAATTTTTCAATGATAAAGCCTCCCAATTTCCCCATAAAGGACCATGTAGGTGTGCTCTAGACAATGGGAATGAGACCCATGCCCATACTTGTGGTAGCAGTCTAATCGTCTCATTGCTCTCCAATAGTCATGGCTTATAAGATTTTCAAACATTTTTATATATTGAGATTAGTGACATTAAAAACTAAAACTTTATTTAAGATTACATGCCACAAACAGTATAAAACTATAAATATAATCAACTGAAGAACAAGCATTGAGTATCAAATATAAATGTCAATATGAATATGCATTTTACAGGTATAAGTTTCAAAATTTCCATATTTATTTTTTACATTAGGGTGATGTTGCTATTGTTTAAATTGGTCCATCTTTTGTTAAGTGGGACAATACCTATATTAATGAAACATTTCTTCTTGATTTATTTACATAGGTAGGGTACCCCTATTTTCCATTTCCCTATACAAAACTTCTATCACATCTTCTTTCTTCTATGCTACTCTTTTCTAGCCTTAAGGTGTTTCCTTTACCACATCTCAGTGAAATTGTTGATTTATTTGCTATAATAAATAAAATGAATATAATGTTATGGATGTCGTATTTGTAACTTTTTCTTTAATTGTTATTTATGTTTGTAATTTTATCTTTATTTGTTATTTATATATTTATGATTATTTATTATGTTTTTTTCATATATATGTGCTAGTTTTTTACAATTAATAATAATAATAATAATAATTATAATTGAAATTAATAATTTAATGATTTTTAAAATTTTATAGCGTAACATATTATAAAAAAACATTATGAATTAAATTAATCTTTATATATTTATTGATTATATACATTTAATAATTAACTTTAATTACATTTAATTATTAATTATATGTTTAATTTTTATGCGTGTTTGTTTAATTATATATATTTAAATTTTATTTGATTTATTTGAGAATTTGAATTTGAATTTCATGGTTTCAATTGTGCTTTATAACATCGTGATAGCCAATTCCACTGCCCATGTGCATCAATTATTTAATTTATATACAGATGTTGATGTGAAATTTTGAGTTTTAATTATTTATATACACTATGTCTTTCGGTTTGGTTTCAATTTTATTGTCATGGTCCATAAATAATTTTGGGTATCTTTTTTTTAAACAAATAAGAAATCTATCATAATTTACTTGTCAAAGTAGCAATGAGAACAACTATCTCATCGTTCTTATTCAAGGAAAATCACACCCTCTCGAATAACTCGCTGCGGGTTGTCCGTAAAGGACAGATTTTCCCTCTTGCTATATGTCTTTAGGTCTTGAAGTCCAAGAAAGACAACCTCTCAACCAAACAAAAGCAGTTTTAAAGCATACTCAAAACCCAATAATCTTGAAAAGTTAACCAAATACCAAATGAGTAATTTCCTAAATGTATATTTACATTAATTTCAATAATGAAAGAAAGAATATTGTTGGCTGAAATGTGAAATTTGTGGCTGTAATTAGCCAAGATTGTCTTCAACCTTTTAGATCTTATCCTTTCTATTGGTGGCGTGTAGTACGGAGCAGTCTGGTTTGGTGGTGGATTCATATGGCGATGGGGAAATCGGAAGAGGACGGCGAAGCAAGAATAGTAGGCAAGCGTGTAAACATGAATTTTAAAGAGAGGGGCTGAATCCCAGGCCGCGAATTGCCAAAAATCAAGTTGCTTATTCTACAATGTATAGGCTAGGCAGGCTACGTATTTTCTAATTTCGAAGCAGACTGATAGGCCGACAGGAGCAGTGGTAGTACTTAAAAGAAGCAAGTACTTTGCGCGCGCAGAAGGAAAGAGTAAAGAATTGTGCAGTTTCACGGGCAAGAAAAACAATATGATATCGCCAACGTACAGTGAAGTACTGAATCTACTGCCAATGCATGCATTCAGCTCGACTCCACTTACCTAAACGATAAAAGAGTTTCTTTCTGATCCTGTGCTGTGCACACTGTGTAGCTGTGCTGCAAGTACTGTTGTTATTTGTACAACAAAAGTTGGGAGAGAGAAACGGATCAGCGCCACCTTTGTCGACAGAGGGTACACTATTTGAAGCCGGTGGGATGCCCCCCTCTTTTTCTTTCTTCCTTCTTCTTCTTGGGACAAACGAGTCTTTGGGTATCGCGTTGCATTCATGAAACTCTCTTTCTCGGCTGTTACACAGCAGCTGCTCGCCCGACAGAAGAGCAATGTCAACTCAGTCTGTTGCTCAGTACTTTGTATTGTAATTTGTATTGTCTTGTATTGTCTGCCAGCTACTCATGCAGCGCCCACCTACTATTACGTACTTTCTCTGCGCTACTTCGACTCACCCTCCTCAGATGCTGCTGCGGCTTCTGTGCTTCGATCCTCTCGTGTTTATGCCTCTCGATATCAACGCATGCAATTGATATTCAAAACGAGATGCCCCAAAACTACCTCCCCCGACCCCCCACCAAGCCGCTCCAATTTTTTATATATAATGTTGTTTTGTCTAGGGATTTTTTATATATAATGTTGCTTTGTTAGGGTTTGTGTGAGGTGAGAGTCTTGAGATAATAATATTAATGGATCCTTCTCTGTCTCAGCTGGTTATTCGAAGCTATGGAAGCCGAGAATCATCATCCTCGTCTTCCAGTTCCAGTCAAGGAACGTGGATGGATCCGAGGCTGTGGAGTATGTTGCCACCGAAACTGGTGGAGAAAATACTTGCTTGCCTTCCCCCTCCTAGCTTCTTTCGAATGCGTTCGGTGTGCAAACACTGGTACCGTCTCTTGTTTTCCGACAGCTTTCTTGAATTGTGCGCCGAGGCTGCTCCGCAGAGGCAATGGTTTCTACTGTTCAAGCCTGGAGTGTGGACAGAAGGGTATCTCTACGATCCCTTCTCCATGTCATGGTTCAGGACATCGCTCTCCTCGTTGCCCTCCATATTCTCTGTGGTGGCCTCAGCCGGTGGACTACTGTGTTGCCTCTCAGAAAATCCAGGCTGCAAGACTGTGCTCATATGCAATCCCTTGACAAAAGAATGCCTGCAATTACCCTGCACTTTGAAAGAGCGTTTTGTTCCTTCAGTGGGGCTTATTGTCGAGAAAGAGACCAAGGCCTATAAAGTTATTGTTGCAGGCGATGACATGATTTCGCCATTTGCTGTCAAGAATCTGACAACCGAGATGTATGATTCGGTTTGCCAGTATTGGACCATAGCCGGTCCTCTACCCCGACTCTGCAATCTCGAATCAGGTAAGATGACCCATGCCAATGGAATTCTGTACTGCATGAATTACAGCCCTTTCAGTGTCCTGGCCTATGATCTGGAGCAGGGAATGTGGAGCAAGATCCAGGCCCCCATGCGCCGTTTTCTCAGGAGCCCCAACTTAGTTGAGTGCAGGGGGCGCCTGGTTATGGTGGCCGCTGTTCAGAAAAGTAAGCTGAATGTCCCCAAGAGCGTCAGGATTTGGGGTCTCCAGGATTCCAGGACTGGGTGGGTAGAGCTGGAGAGAATGCCACAGTCCTTGTATGATGAGTTCATGAAGGTCTGTGACCAGGAGACCTTTAGCTGCATCGCGCATGGGAATATCATTTTGATCAGTTGCAGCAAAAGCTCAGATATGCTCACCTATGATATGTATCACAAGCTGTGGAGTTGGGTGCCCAGGTGCCCTTTTGTTCACGCTACACAAGGCTTACAAGGGTTTGCCTTCGAGCCCAGGTTAGAGACTTCTGTCTGCTAATATTGAAAGTTTATATATATGCCATCGTCTTAGGGTTGCGCTCATTTTTAGGGTTGAAGTTTAGTATTAGAATGATGTCTTCCATATAGTTAATGTTATAAATTTTCTGTGGGTTGTCAAATAGTGTCTTTCATTCATTTCAAACAATGTGGAAACTCAGAGACATCTTGTGAACAAATGGCAGTTTACCACTTCAGTTGTATGGTTATCTTTTGTGTTTTTTCCAATTAAAGCTTCCATGGTTGTCTTGTCATTTACTGGGTTTGTTTCAATTTTCTTCCGTTATTTCAGAATGCGAATCTGAATCGTTTCATGAAAAGTTATTTTTAATCTCTGTAAATTGGGCTTGTTTTAGTATAGTCAGTTTTATTAGATTAACAGAGAGACATGAATGGTCCTCGGAAAATGAATTTCTTTATGGTTTACATAAAAATTCCACTGTTCAAAGTGAATGTGGCCTGAAACTGTTACACTGCGTCGTGCAAGATCTTCATGCATGTACGTTCTGTATGTTACAAAATGGATCCTTCTCCAAATATAACCAGTTAATTTTGTTGCTCCTGTTAATGATTCATGCAACCAGAACGTACAAAGCAGAATTATCTTTTGTAGTAACTGAACTTGCATATTTTTTAAATTGAGTCTGTCAGCCTACACTCTATATTTCTGTAGTTGAAGTTCGATGCACTTGTTGAATATCCTTGCTTCATTATGTTTCTGCAACATTTTTGGGTTACGCAATCAGAAACCGTGATGTATCCGAAGAAAGAAAAGTTTGCTAAAATGAAGGTTAAATATTCAGATCGTGATTAACGCCCATAGAAAACGAGCTTTTATCTTACAGGTTTCATATGGAGTGTATCCATTCAAGTATCATTTGTGAATTTGTTCGAGAGGTATTTTTTTATCCTGAGCTCATGAGTCTAACGAACTGAATCAGGTTGTCCTAGATCCCTTTCGTTTCGCCTTTTACAAATATTTTATAATATATTCATTCATTTACTAAAAGTAAATAGTCCTTTAACCTTTAATCATAATTTTGTTAATATATAATCTTTTACTTTTAATATATTTTAAAAGTCATTACAAAGTTTAGTAGCAA
>APFE031411714.1:35266-52200 GCA_000404065.3 Pinus taeda
TATCTTTATAATATTTATTAGTATTCCTTCAAGTAGTGCCACCTCAATTAGCACTTGTATAACTTATTGTCTTCCACTCGACGCTAATTTTAAAATATAACCTCCTTATTTAGTGCCACTAAAGATTAAGTACTATTTTTAGAAACACCCTTGTCTACCAAAATGAGTTATAACACCTAACATTGTTCTACCCTTAAGACCCTACAAACCCTGGATTTTGTAATTGGTCAATGAAATTCCTACATCTTTACATTGAAAATGAAATTGTAACTTTAGTGAGGTATGGAGTAAACTTATAGTAGAGTTTAAAAAATGTCTCTATTTTACCAACACCATTGTGAGAGACTTATGCCAAAAAATTCTTTGGATCTTACTAATCACTTGTGTCTACCTCTCATGTATCCCTTAATTCCTTGCATCTTACTAATCACTTATATCTACTCTCAATTATCTCTTTTTGCATCAAGTGTAAATTATAGTAATTCAAAGTATATTTGAAAAAACTCCTTTCAATCCATTGGTCAGATTGAGATTAGTGAGGAGTAATATTTCGACAAATTATTAGGTGGTCCCATGGCGTAGGGCCTTAACATGGTAAACACAAAGAAATAAATCTATAACCCACTCACAACAAACTAACCACTTCAAGGTAGGATTTCTAGTGTTGAGGCCTCCCTCAATGTTATGAAGAATTGATAAGGTTATTTTTTGGAGGCATTATATGTCTTCGTTGGTACACATATACTAGATCCATACATTGATCCAATTGAGGAACCCCACAAACAATGTCTCGGCCATTCACACACTCTTTCTAAGTAAGCCCCACATTACTTCAAGATTAAAATTCATTGGACCACTTTTCTAAGGTTGACATGAACAAATTTGATGGGCCTAATAACTCAAAGAAAGTTACCCAAATGGAACACCATTTCTTTCTATATAGCACTATTGATGCCTTTTATGAACTAAAAGATTTATATTTGAATTCATAACATTTCCAGTGATGGAAATGGTATACAAAATCTTATGGAGGTTACACTGCCTGGGCCTAGTTTGTACAAGTCCTTAATCCTCGTTTTGAATTTGATGCTCATTGTTTGGAATATCGATAAAAACTATGTCAAATAAGTATAGTGATTGACTGTGTTCTTGCCTATGAGAAATTGTCAACTCATATTGAGGGCATATCTAATTCAACTTCTAAAGAATGTTTTAGTAGGGGTCTGAAGGAGGAAATTAAAGCACATGTGGCTTCTAAAGGCTTATCATCCTTACTACTAGAAGTTTGTAAATGGATATGGAAAAATTATTGATCCATTAACATCATCATTCAAAATAAATGCCTTTCTATGGAGTGAGGAAACCAAGCAAGCCTCCTTATCTTAAAGGACATCATTTGCATTATATAATGTTAATTGTGCTATATTTTTACTATCACTTTTTCCTAAGAATGTAATACCTTGAGTGGAGGTATTGATGTAAGAGTGACACCCCTTGGGATTCATTAGTAAGAAGTTGTGTGACCACAATTTGGGTAAATCCACATGAGAAGGAAATTATGGCTATCCTTCATGCAATGGAGACCTCATGTTCATATTTCACAAGGCATGGTTTCTAAATGAAGGATAATCATCATATTCAAAAGTATCTTCTCAAATAAATGTTATCCTCATGAAAAAAACATAATTGGGTGAACATAATTCGTGGATATGAACATGAGATCATTTATAAGAAGCGTAATGAAAATGTGTTGGTTGGTGCTTTATATAGACAACTTAATGAGGATGGATCTTTCCTTTCCTTATTTTTATCCATTCTATGTTGACTGAAGGAATCTCATCAATAATGGTTGACAAATGATACTATTGATCAACTTAACCAAAGACTTCAAGATCCCAACCCTCCTAAAAGGTATACACGGAAACACGATAAATTGATACATAAAGGGCACACTCTTATGGTAAAGAACTCCACCTTAGGAAAAAGGGTCTTAGAGGAGTTACACTCATCACCTACAATAGGTCACCGCTTTCATAAAACATATGAGATAATTAATTATTAATTTTGTTGAGAATGTATGCAAGCAAACATCCAAGGTTTTGTAAGTATCTATGACACTTGCCAAAAAAAAGAGGTTGAGACAAATAAGATACTAGAGGCATTGCAACTACTATTTATTCCAACACATACATAAAATTACAACTTTATGAATTTTATAGTGAGACTCCCAATATAATGAAGTAACTCATTGGTCATGATGGTAGTCCACTTTCTTTCCAAAAATATTCATTTTTGTGCCTTATCACACCCATGTAATCCTTCCTCAATTTCCTTATGGAGCATATTTTTAAGGTATTTGGCATGCCTAGTTTAATCATCTCCAATTTGGATCCTACCATCACAAATAAATTGTAGTAGGATTCGTTTAAAATTTATGGTACCCAATTGAACATGAGCACTATGTATCATTCCCAAATAGATAGTAAGGCCAAAGTGGTGAAAAGTTGTTCAAAATTTAGGTGTGATGCTTAAAAGTTTAGTTATGATGCTTTAATTTTGAAAATCCATACCAATGGGCATGATATCATCTCCTCTTAGCTTTGAGATATTGATATGACCCCATATGAAGTTGTCTATGGCCCCAAACCCTTGATAAAAACTTCCTACTTCCTAGGCATGTCAAAGATTTAGGGAGTAGGAGAAGACATTATCTACATAGTAGAAATTTTTTTGTTATGACCCAAAATAGATTGAAGCAACAAGTACACCAACATCACTTCAAATGTTCATCTATGACACAATAGTTGGTATTTCTTCACCTTCAATATTATAAATAAATATAACTGAAAGACAAAACACTTGGAAATTAACACAAATTTCTATCAACACTATAGCATCAACTAGTGCATTGGACAAGTAGCATACACGTAAGCTCTTCTAAACAACTCTACAATTCATTGACTGTTTCATGTATTTCCTAAAGAAGTTAGCAGCTCTAGTGAAATTTGCAAATTAGCTTATTAGTACTTGATGAAGAGGGTCAATTTTACTAGCACATAATACATGAAGAATTGATTGAATGAAAATATATGTAGCTTAAGGATGCCACATGAGAACCAATCATAATTCTACAACGATTTCCTTGTCTCTATCTCAATATCGAAGACAATGTTTCCTTTGAAGGGAAAGAAAATGTTAAGATCCTACCCTAACTTCTCTAGTTTAGGCGAGCTAGAAGTTTAGCACTTGAAGGAGATGTTCATCCTCTTCGAATAACTCCCATGAGATAGTAATGGATGCATAGTAATAACTTAATTGTAGATTTAGATCATTTTAAAAGCTTAACCCCAAAGTATACAAACCCTGTTGTAGATTTTGATCCTTTCAAGGCTGAAATGCAAAGCTAATTGTTAATATGATTAGTTCTTGAGCCTGAAATGCAAAGCTAATTGTTAATATGATTAGTTCTTGAGCCCTCCCTCCAATGAGTTTATCTACAATGGATTTAAAAATGGCCATAGTAAATAGCTATTTAATGTAAAATTGTTCACTTTACTAGTTCCATTGAGTAGTTAATACCCATAAATCATGGAACCACACGTGGTTGGAAAATTGCTTTTAAGCATCTATTTAAAAACACGGGAGAGATACAATGTGTTATCCTGTACTACTGTAACTACAGCCTTTCTCACTGAAAAGCTGCCCGGCGATTGAAAGGCAAGTAAACATTACTCTCTTTCTTTAAATTACTATAATTTGAAGTTATAGCACGCGTATTTCATCTCATTATATATTGTTTATGTTCTTTTACAATTGTATTCTCTATTCAACTAATTCTGTTTCAAGTTTAAAAGTTAGAGATAGCGCGAAACATCTATATTACACTGAGCAGTAGAGCACCGCGTTATTGTCACCCTACAAAAATTAAGGATATCACTTGCAACTTACACAAATTTGTTTAATTTCACAAATCAGTCCTTCAACACGGTTATAAAAGTAGCTCCTAGTTTTATCAGTTCATACATTTTCTATATCCCAATTTCATTGTTGTTTTAAGCTTTCACTGTAAATCCCTATAATCGCCGTATTTGACTGCCTTTCCTTTTAACTGTCGTCAGCAGTTTCTTTCTCCAGAGAAGCTCTACTACAAATTTAATTACTCTAAACACTCTGAAAGTCGATCGGATTCACTCCCAATCAGAATATACAGAGATTTGATACGCCACGCATTGCATACCTCCTTCGGCCTTTGATTCAATAAGTCATGGTCTGATTGTGACCTCGAAACTAATCTTTTAATGCTGAATGAGTTGCTTCTAAAAGAGACAGACACAACAGGAGAATTAGGCTGGCATAACTATGGAGTAATTAGTGATCTACTTTCAACTGAAAAGTTTCTCTCTTCTATGAGATTCTTCTCAATGTTTTCAATCTTGTACGGCCATAGGAGTACATCTTCTTTTTCTCCTGTTTTGTTCTTCAAATGCAACACCAATGTTGCAGTAAACACTGGTAGTGGGTTAGTGAGAAAAGTTTAGCTACAAGAGCTTTTGAGGTTAAGATATACATTTCTTTTAGATTTTAGTAGTGAAATTATTATTCAGAAATAAATTACTCATCCCATAAACAAAAAAATCTCATATATCTAACTTAACCTTGACATTGTTAAACAAAGAAATATCTGACTTAACCTGACATCATTAAACTACATCTAACTTAACCACATTATTATCATTACTCACGTTGTCTTTTCTCATATATCCGGATTACGTTGATTCAGATTCCATAGTCAAGCCTGGTAGAAGTGTACATATTATAAATGGTCATCTTTACCTTGACATTACTATCATTACTCACGTTGTCTTTTCTCATATCATTACTCAACGTTGTAATGTTTATATCCACTCATCTGGAAGAGAAACCTGAAACAATTGAGCTCTCCTGACCCTCATATTTTTCCCTAAATCAGCAATTATAAACGAATTATGTTTTACATTGTCCATATAGTTTATGCTAAAGATGTTTCAACCTGTTCATTGCTTTCTCGGCAAGTTAAACAAACTATGCAAAATTCTCTTCGTTTTTAATATTCTGTATTTCCTGTTTCTCTTCCTATGTGATTCAGACTTACGTTAAATGAACACGTTATATTTCTCATATACTTTGTGTTCTCCGAAATAAGGTTGTTCTGAAAAATCCAACAAAATCAACTGCGAAGTTTCAGTTGTAAATTCTTTTGGCAACGGTGATTGATGTATATACTTATTCTTTGACGTGCTTAACAAGTGAAAGTTTCTGAGAACACGCTGACGCAATAGCTTCTCCTTTACCGCCGTAGTAGGGTTCGGGTAAGGGATAACAATTTGCATATCAGGATGCTCCTCTGCTACTAACTATTTTGGACTTCAAATAATTTCGTTCCATGTTTGGTCGGATTTAGAATGTTCTGCTCTAACCTTTTCTGGTAGCCAATCTGGTGCATTCCAAGGTTTTACTATTGAGGTTTTACTATTTAGTATTTACAGTTGGTGTTTATTGAGGCATATCTGGAAATAGGGGGGCTTGCTGTTTTTTTTATTATCTCTGATGATCTTTTTGATCATGGTGGTCGAATATTCGCTTATTTTGCTGATACCTCGAGCCTTCATGAAATTATCCAATAATTTGTCATTTTTAAGCCTACACCGACTTGTGATGCTAGGAAGCTCATTGCATCCTTTGTTCAATTGTATGTTATTTGTATTTGGATTTCTCTTGCAGTTAGATATTTCTTTTATGTTGATAGGTGATATTTATTAAAGATGGTAATTTTGGTGATGTTTATACATAAAGTAATTAGATTAAATTCAAACTCTAATATTGAGAATTTAAATAAAGTAAACTCAAATATTGGAAATTTATTTTTACTCTCATTTTATTATAACATTATTATAACGTTTACAATAATGTATTATTTATTAAAATTATTTTAATTTAATTTTAAATTTATAATATATTTGTTATTAAATTAATTATAATTTCAATATTCTGGATTTCATTTATATTCTTAATGCGGTGCTTAAAATTAATTAAACTACATTTTTCTCCCCTATGAAAACTTTTTACGATAAGTCATACAATAAGGTACCTTTAATAATTAAACTCATATTTGCATAAGTCACAAAAAAAAGAACCCTTAATAATTAAAACTCACATTATGCATTATGTATATAGCAAAAAATTATTTTATTTTAATTATAATATTTATCCAATTTACCAACATTGATTTTAGTTTTAAATTAAATTTTTAAAAATTATAAATTATTTTAAAAAAATTTATAATTAAAATTTACACTACAATATAATATAATGATGATGATAGTTAACGTTCACTGTCCACTGAGACCAAACTTTGGTCTATCAGACCTAAAGAAACAAGTTATTTAGTTTGATTAAGATTTTATTCTTATGGTCAAAAAGCTTGGAGAGAAGCCTTCCGAGCTCACTGTAATTTTGACATCCTAAAAGGCTAGGAAGGTCAGTATTGCAACAAAAATTTTGAAAATGAGACCTAATGTGGTTGTACACAGGGCACTCTAAGAGGAAGTGATTTTCATTCTCGATGTTCATATTCTCACAAAGATGGCAAAACCTTTCCATCCATGGTGTTTTAGGAACTGTCCAACGGCTTGTTTCACTATGGAGCTCATGGGAGTTCGTTCTAATCTTGGCTATATTAATTTTCTTCTTTGAGCTAGTTAAAACAGAGAGATGTTTTTGATCTTCTAGGGTGGGGATGATGCCGTCCTTATAATATATTAATTTTCTTTTAGCTGCTAAATCTTTCTCACACCACATTTTTTCTTTGAACTTAGAAGTAACAATGTTTTTAATGTTATTAATGTTTTGCAATGAAATGTTCTCATCAATATCCTAATGGTTTAACGAGGCCCTGGTGTCTTTTACTAGCCTCACTTGAGCCTTAGGTGGTTTTGGCTGGAATTTAAAGTTAGTTTAAGAAGTCTATGGTCTCCTATGTTATTGAGTTTGTGCTTGTACAACAGAAGCCTAGTCATAGCTAGGCTCTCGATAGGGGGAAGACCCACTTCTATAAGGAGAATAGGATAGGGTGTGTTGCTTTTAATTTTGAGGTTAAACGTTATAAAACGCTTTTGGATTTTCTCAATCTTTTCTCTAGAGATGCTACAACCCCAAACCTCATGTACGTATAAGATAACCGAAGTGACTAAAGTTTCAAAGAGGAATTTCTTCCTATCCCACATTATGAGGTTTGTAATTTTACAATTTTTCAAGACGAAACTAAGCTTTCCACCCCCATTAATCCTCTCAATGTTATAGTTCTAGTTGAGCTGGTGATGAATATCAATTCCTAGGTACCTGTAGGAAGACACTTCCTCCAAGTTACTATTGTCATACATAAAATTATTTTAAGTGTCCTTCTTGGATTTGATAATCATAACTTTTGTTTTGTGAGTATTAACAGTCATACCCATGGTAGAGCAGAAATCCTTAAAAAGTCTAAGTTGCTTATCAAGATCAAATGGGCAACTTGCGAGAAGGATGATATTGTTAGCATAGAGAAGAAGGATGATGACTATCCCAGCTAAGATCGTGCTAGCACATCCTGCTTCCTCTAAACAACCTTCTAGCTTGTCGATGTAAATGCCAAATAGGGTAAGGGAGAGGGGGCAACCTTGTTTAACTTTGATATTACACTTAATATCTTTCGACCAGCCCTCCTTGCTCTTTAACTTGGAAATTACATTCTCGTATAACGTTATAGCGACAACTCTCAACTCAACCAGAATCTTTAGCTCTTCTAATCTATGCCAAAGGTTCTTTCTAGGAACCATATCGAAAGCCTTTCTAAAGTCCACAAAGCATCATAAAAGATTGGATTTATCATTGCGACATTCCTCCACAATGATCCTAAGCATAACGAGGTGGTCCGTTGTTGAGTGCTTCCTTCTAAAACGCACTTGGCCTTTAGCCTTCTTACCTTCACTTTCAAGTCATATGCTCAACTTCTTTTCCAAAATAATACCATATAACTTGGCTAGGAGAGGGCTGATCATAATTGTCCGATAATTAGAGGGGTTGGTTGTATCCCCACTTTTAAGAATAGGGATAATGAGGCTTTGAGTCCATGGTTTAGGGAAAACTTGCTTAACCACTTGATTGAAAAACTTGTGGATGTGGGGGATGAGGACATGGCCTCCAATTTTTAGGATTTCCACCTGGTAACGTTCAATGTACTTAGCTTTCGCATTAGCCAAACGATTAATCCCAAAATATATGTCTTCTAATGAGAAAAGTTCTTTTGTAGTGAGCAGGGTTTCAAATTTATCCATGACATTTGGAGATTCATAATGCTTTTTAATATAGGAATTTCAGTCGTGTAAAGAAATTTTATTATTATCTTTAGTTTTCCTAGTTAGAATTTGCCTCCGAAATTTCTTAGGGGCTACCTTAGAGAGGTGTAAGATATTCTCTTGTCTTTTATGAATATATTGCTTTTTTTCCATTTTAGTTAGGGCTTTGTATATTTTTATCTTGTCAATTTTAAGAGATTCATCAACAACTTCCTTAATTTCTCTCCTCTCACTTTTACAATCTTTGTCATACCATGGGTTGGCTTTACTATTTCTTTTATTACTTGAAATTTCAATTGAGAACTTGTTAATATAATACGAGAGGGTTGTAGTAAAACTATGATAGAGTTCTTCTATGTTGTCTAGACTAGATAAAGGAATCAAATTAGTTTTTAATTCATTTAGAAAGAGATATTTTTTTATTTCGATCAAAGATTAAGTTATTTTTTCTGTAAGTATTATCTTCTATGGGATCTCTATTCATGACAAAATTAAGAGTTATAAGTAAAGGCCTATGGTCAGAGTCAGGCTTGTGGGCGTTTACGATGTCAAAATTTATTATTTCGTTGTATAAAGGGCAATCGGAGATAACATAACCTACCACACTGCTACCAAGCCCATGGATGCATGTCATATGGCTAGAATTGGGCCACTTCTTTAGACCGATGCAAATTATGAGATCCTGAGCACTACAGAGCTTAAATAGCTTTGGCCCAAACAAATTCTCCCTACGGTCTTCAGAGCTCCTTTTGTACCGGCTAGCCAAAGGAAGATCTTCGCCTAACCAAAGAGGATTAGGGTTGGAATGATTGCTTAGAAGGATAGCTTGGTTGCTTGAAGTTCAAGCATTAAAGTCACCAAGTAAAAGGATATTATCTTCATTCCTTAGGCTAGAAATATCATTCTCTAAACCATTGTAAAGACTATTTTTATCTAGATTGTTTTTCTTATAAAAGTTAGAATTGCTAGGGGGAAAATAATAGATTTCTATGTATGTATTTTTATCATAAATGTCAGTAATCTCTATCCAAATATATTGGTTGTAAGGGTTGTTTTTATAAATCCTAGCATGGGGAGAGATGTTCTTCTTAATGTAACAAGCTATACCTCTAATGCCTCTATGGGAGAATCACTTGTTCCAAGTAGACCATAGTATAAAGCCATCTATGTTAGGGACCTTAGCTTCTTCGCGCTCCCAAGTTTCAACAAGCAAGATAATATCAACATCATTCGAGATCCAACTTAGCTTGGGGCCTTTGTTCCATGGAAAGCCCTGACAATTCCAAGAAAGGATCTAGAGCATGTTGAATTGCTATTTATTATTATCTTTTTGGTTTCTATCTTGAATAATGGCTTCTCTATTTCTGGTTGTTTCCCATTTTCCTTCCTTCCTAGCTTCCTTTACCTTTTAAACCTCCTTTCTTAATTTTGCTTGATCTTCTGTTATGGTCAGTAGATCTCACCTTTATTCAGATCAGCCTTCCTTTATTCTCAGTTAGTTTCCCCAACCTTGTTTCTTCTGTGAGACATGTTGCTTCAATTTCTAATCTATTATGTAATTTTGTCTGGGCTATGGCTAAAGTATCCTTGTCTACCTCCTCTTTCATACCGAATATTATAAGGTTCAAGGCCCTTTTCTTACGTTCATGGCATAATTCTATCATTTTTTCATCTCATCTTTAATTGGTTTGATATCTAAATTACCTGCCATATTATTTAGGGTGAGGCAGCTATTAACTTTTTCTTCTAGTTCTTTAATCATGTCCTTCAATTTAAGACTCTCTAAAGTGTCATCATCACCTTGCTAGGAAGTTTGGTTCATATCTTGGTTTTGCTTTTCTATAACCTACAACCTAGTCTCCCTTGCCTCCATTTTCTTCTCCAATAGTTCTATTTTATTTTGTGTTTGTTTTTGGATCTTGTCTTCAAGACATGTGAATTTATTTTCTAGCATGGCTGCTAATTCTTCTTGTAGCTTGACTTCTCTTTCTTCTCTATGTTTCTCTAAAGACTCTATATACTCATAGAGGCTCTGTCGAGTAATTGTGCTAGGTCTACCTTTGGTAATCTTTGGTAGCTGTGGTGAATTATTCATACTTGAAAATGTATGAGCAGATATGTATTAGAAAGAGATAAGGAATGTGCACACCTACTATCAACAAGTTGGACCATAGACCCAGGTGCCCCTAATTGGATTGAAATGCACCCACAGAATGGATTGGATCTCTGATCTTTGGTTGACAGAAATTGATATTGAATATCTTCACGGGATCTGGAAAAATTCCCTTAAATGTTTCTTCACGTAGAGACATGGAGATTGATCCTCACAGTCAATCTTCACCAAAGAGAATGGTTAGGCTTTACGTGACTCTGAAATCTCTCTAGAGAAATTGCGAATAGCCAGTAGTGGGCACTCTATTGACCCTTATTAATGCTAAACAGTCCTAGAACTTCATTGAAAATTTGATGTTGTGATATCTGTTGTTGTTTAGCATTATAACTGCGGTTTGAGGTAAACATGCTTGCCTAAAAAATTATGGCGAGATGGATCTTTCATGCTTGATTAATTGTTGCTTGAAAAATATATATTTTCCTCGACAACATCAAACACACCCGTTGACTATAGCTTTTAGGGATTCTCATCTCTTTGCAGAGAAATTAATAGACGCTTATCCCTCCCTCATCTTGTTCCCAAGCTTCCAAGATTTGATTGATACATATAGGAAAACTTTTATTCTATACCATACGAGCTCGTAGAAAAGATCTACGCCACTACTTTTCCCTTGTGATGAAATGCAATCGAGCATAGTTGCTGAGAACACAATTTCACGCCTTGGGAGATAGAGCCCTCTAGTTATGGGAGACGCACATTCCCTACTTGTTCTGAAATATCTATTATATATATATATATATATATAATATATATATATATAATATATATATATATATATATTATATATATATATATATAATTATATATATATATATACATATATAATATGGAATATTATATATACAGTGTTTCTATTTTCGATTTATATGTATTTTTTTTGAAACATTATTAGTAATATGAATGTGTAATCGAGTAGAACCAATAACACATATTTCATAAAATTTGGAAGTTTTCTATTACAAGGATTTCAACGACAGTCATTCTTTTGTAAATTTTCATATTAACTTAATTCATGATAAAAATAATTTTATTAATTTCAAACCATTTAGAGATCATGAATAGGTCAAATATGGGGTTGTTATGTACAATAGTATCAATACACAATAGGAGTGTGAAATCAAGCTCTTAGAAGCAATTGATTTATGCTAAATCACATTAGTATGTCTAACATCCAATAAAGATATTATAGTTATGGATAACAAACTAGATTCCTCGATGTTTGAATTTTGTGTCTGATGAACCTAACCCCCTTTCCCCGACGTATGGAGGATTTGTTGATTGAATGATGGTGATGTGAGGATCTTAGTGTAAATGGAAAGGATGTTTGACCCTTGTGTTTCATTGAAACTAGTCTACTAAAAACTTATTAAGATGTTTTTGTACTCAATTTCCTATGGTCCTTTCATGCCTTTCTGGACCACCAATGAGGGAATACCATTCATCTTCATAACATCCAGACATCCACTATAAAAGTTAGACATTGTTGATCTAGGTATTTCAAGAAGGTTAGCCACCATTGATCTATCTCCACTCAAATCAAAGTACATCAAATGAGAGTTCTTAAATGGGTATTCAAGTAATTCCATTGTGATGGACAATGTCACAAATTGAAGTAAACAATAAATTTTAGCGGTGACTTCTTGTAAGTAGTGGAGGCAAGGTTTTTCAAAGATAAGTATAGTTGATGGTAGTGTGGATATTGATCTCTCCTTGTCAACATTGTCAAAACCAATAATAGTCTTGATGTAATAGTGTCAACCAATTGTATGGAAAACCATGATTGACCATTACTTTCACTAAGAGGAGAAAATAATAAGCAGTTTCAATGGGGAAGAAATACATGTGAAACATAAACTCTTGGATTTTAGTTGAAATTTATATAATTCCATGTGTTCTTTAATTATTAAATACTTAATGTACATACATAATGTAAATACAATAAATTATCATTAAGATATTGATATGAAGATTAAATATGTATTAAAAGGCATTCAACTATGTCACTTGATTTTTCATGTAGACTTAATAAACCAATTAAAGTTCATTATCAATTAATTCTAATTAGTTTGGTAAAATATATATATTTACTTACGTTAATAGCTTTATTTCAAAAATAAATTATATTTATAAACTTCTATAAATACATATAACTAAATGGAATTCAATAAATAGCTTCTAATTCTTGTTGGATTCTATGAGATGATTTTAAGTACAAATAATTTATTTAAGAATTTAAATTTACAAAATGTTAATATTGATGGGAAAATCATGTCATATGGTGCAAAAAGTTTAAAGACATCAATTTATGGCCCATATCTTAAATGAGCTTAAATAGTCTATTTAATTCTCATTGTGAATTCATTAATCCATGTTTTATTAGAAAACTCATGTTTTTACATGGATTTTTATGTTAGAAATAACAATGTCACATTTATACCATTGGATCCCCTACCTATGAGCTCGCTAAGTACGTTGCAAAAATCCTCAAGCCCCTTGTCGGAAATACTGATTCTTTCATCAAAGACTCCCATGACTTTGTGAATCTTATTAGAAAGGAGAAGATGGATAGTGATGACATCCTTGTCAGCTTTGACGTAGTGTCCTTATTCACCAAGATTCCTCTTGATGAAGCCATTCAAGTTATAAAAGATGTCACTGATCCGGAAACTGCAAGATTGGCTGAAATCTGCCTGAGATCAGCTGTTTTCACCTTCCAAGGGGTTTATTATGAGAAGACATCTGGTGTAGCAATGGGATCCCCCCTTTCACCAATCGTGGCCAACCTATACATGGAATACTTTGAAAAGAAGGCCCTGGAATCTTACCCCTTAAAACCAACATGGTGGAAGCGATTTGTCGATGATACCAATATAAAATGGACACATGGTAAATCAGAGCTTGAAAAGTTTTTTATTCACCTAAATTCCATCTCTTCGGAAATTAAATTTACTATGGAGCTTGAAGAAAACATGAGCATCCCATTTTTAGACCTTCTCATCATCAGGGAAAATGATGGCTCCCTTGGGCATAAGGTTTTTAGAAAATCAATCCATACAGAAAACTACCTCCACGCTGAGTCCCACCATCACCCGGCCCAAACATTTGGTGTTCTAAACACCCTTGCTATCAGGGCCCTTCGAATTTGTGACACTGACCATATAAATGAAGAAAAGAAACATTTAGTGTCAACCCTTAAGGGTCTAGGCTACAAAGAATATGAGATTAAAAGAGCAATAAAGAAGGCCGAAAATAGGATATTATCTCTTGAACACAAGGCACGTGATCAACCTCAATGTGGTAGGGTTTTTCTACCTTATATTCATGGAGTTACAGATAGAATTGCTAAAATCCTAAGGAAGAATAACATATTCACGCAGTTCTCCACCCCTGGAACTATTAGACAAGGTATGAGATCTGTCAAGGATAGCATTGATAAGAAACAACTTAAAGGAGTCTATAAAATAGATTGCTCATGTGGGAAAAGCTACATTGGTGAAATAGGTCGCTCCTTGCAAACTAGACTAAAGGAGCATGGAGCTGATATTAAGAATGAAAGGTATCGTACTTCAGCCCTAGCAGAGCACTCCTCAAAAACTAAGCACCACATCTGTTTGGAGAGCGTCTCTATTATCGCTAGGGAGGAGCTACATCATAAGCGAAAGATACGAGAAGCCCTATAAATTATCAAACAGCCTCATAATCTTAACAGAGATAATGGGATGGAGATTAGTGGAAGTTGGCTTCCCCTAATCAGAGGAATTAAGGTCACAAACTCCTCTTAGTTCCTGTCCCTTAGAATATTTTATTAATTAGTAACCTAACTTTAATAAATTAAATAATAATAATTTAAAACAATAATAATAAATTAAAACAATAAAGATAATATAATAATTCCCAATGAAATTAATCATTCTCATTAGTAATATAATTATAATAACTAATACTAATATATATATATATATATATATACTATATATATATATATATATATTATAAATATTAATTTTTATATAAAAATATTTTAAAACAAATTAATTAATTAATTAATCATGTCTATTAATTTATTATCAATTTTAGTTTAATAAACAATTAATACATAATTCAGTATAATTTTAACTATTAATTTTTAAAAACCATTAACAATAACCTATATTTTGTTTAATAAATAATAATAAATAAATAATAAATATAGATATTAATACATTATTATTACTACTAATTAATATGATTATCAATAATTATTAGTATTAATAATAATAAATTCATTATAATAAAAGGAATAAAATTAGTATAAAATATTAATATTAATCCTAAATTATAATTTATATTAATATATTTTAATATTATTAATTACTTGATTATTAATATTAATGATGAAATTAATAATAATAAATATTATCAATAATAATGATAATTCACAGATTAAAAAAAAAATAATTAATTATGAAATTAATAAGAATAATTATAAAAATTAATAAAATTGGTCGACCTCTCAGCAAAAATCTATGGTAGCCGACCTCCATCTCATTTTTCCCCCTTTACTAGTTATCCCTTAAATCCGCTCTTCTTCTATCAAGCATTCAATTGGTCCTGATGATGGATCTCGGTTGAGATTTGAAACGTTGACAATGAATGATTCATACTGTGGATTCTCCGGTAACTAAGTCAGATAGAATAAGCTAGTTAGAACTCATCAACAATTGACTTTAAATTATTAATTTTCTAAAAAATATATTTTTACTTACATTAAGAGATTTACTTCAAAAATAAATTGCATTTATACATGCATAAATACTCAATATAATTTAATACATACTTGTCTTGTTGGCTTCTATGGCATTATTTCAATTACAAATAATTTGTTTAAGAATTTAACTTTACCAAATATTAATAGGGGTGGGAAAATCAAATGTCGTATGTTGCATAAAGTTTAAATACATTTATTTATGACCGTCTCTTGAATGAACTTGAACAATCTACTTAACATTAGAAAACCATTTCGTATTACATGGAATTTTATTTCAACAAACAAATGCCACATTTACACACTTATATTAAACCTCATTATAGGAAAATAAAAGTTGATAAATGACTTTATATAGACTACTTAGAACTCATTATCAATTAATTATAATTTTTTTTTTGGTAAAATATATATATTTACTTATATTGAGACCTACATTTCAAAAATGCAAATCACATTTATGAACTTCTATCAATGCATATAACCAAATAGATTTATTCAAGTCCCATTCAATTCTATGAAATTATTTAAACCACAAATAAACTATTTAAAAATTGTAAATGACAAAATGTTAATATAGATTGGAAAATCAATGTCTTATGGTGAAAAGTTTAAGTACAAACATTTTTGACCCATCTCTTTAATGAGTCTAGATGGTCCACTTAACACATAGTTTATTAATTATTCCATGTTTTATTAAGAAGAGAATTTTGTTTTACATAGAGTTTTGTTTCAAAGCAATACAATATGATATTAATACACTCTTAATAAATTACATGAAAGACAAATAAAAGTCAATAAATGGATTCCTTATTAAATTATATGAGATGGGATTATTTCATATACAAATAGTTGATTTAAGAATATATAAAAGAAAAATATGGATTGAAAATTGAATGCCCTACAATTTAACTAGTAGTATTCACCTATGAGCCATCAATCATTAACCTAAATAGTCCACTTAATACTTATTAACAAGAAAATAAGCCTTATCTTTTCGAAGAAATGCATCATAGTATATGGTTATTATATATCACATTTATATACTCATATTAATGGACATAACTAAGTATAAGTCAATAATATAATTCTAGCTCAAATGATATGATTTCAGTTGATTTAAAATACAAATTTAGAAAAAATTAACTTTAAATAATGAAATTAGATGCCTTATAGTTCAAAAAGTTCAAAGACATAATTCATCCATGATAAACCTTGATAATCCACTTAGCAATCATTATCATCAACTATATGTTTTTTTAAGAAATGCAAAATCATTTACAATATATTTTTATCTCAAAAATTACATATCACATTTATGTACTCTTGTTAGTGCATTTTATATGTAAACAATGAATAAATGACTTTGTACAATGTTGATTTTCAATCTAATATTATTGCAGTTACAACCATTAATTGACTTATGCATATAAATTTATGAAAATTATGTATTGAGAAATCACATATCTTATGCTTCAAAAGTTCAAATCATTTACCTATGACATGTTTCCCATTAGCCTTAATAGTCAATAATTCATTGTGAATAGTGAATAGTGCACATAACATTTATCAAGTAAATTGTTATAATTTCTTTAGTAAGAATTGCACCTTTGTTTGCAAGGAGTTCTATTTTAAAACTTATATT
>APFE031411714.1:61637-181143 GCA_000404065.3 Pinus taeda
GGTTGCCCCCTCGAAGAGGCTGAATTCTAAGGCGTTGATCTATCTTTTCTATCTTTTTTGAGCTGGTTTCATAACATTCACATTACTAATTTCTAAGAGGTATAATGATAACTTAAACCACAATTGGAACAAATAGCTGTAATGGTCTAATTCAAACAAATAGACCAATTACCTATTAATTTTTACATATAATGTAATCCATTGCAAACATTTCTATAGTATGGGAAATTTTGATTATGAAAACATTAAATGGCCATTCAAATCAATAATTGTTATTAACACAATATCTCACCAAAAATAAAGAATTTTTTATTTTTATTTTTATTTTTATTTTTAGTAGTGACAAACCAATTCAAAAATTCTTTTATTAGTGTTGTGAAATAACAGTAATAATTCATGATGTCATACATATAATAGCATGAAATAGACATTGGTAATCTTAAGGTACTTCTAAATGTAATTGAACATCCTTCAAAGTAGCTCACACATTTTTAGTCTTGTTGAGTTTATGCAACATTCTCCACAGTGCATCGATCAACCAATTATCCTCTTGATTTTCTCCAATGAATGGTAGGGCAAGAATCACATTTTCTTTGGGATTCTCTTTCACTCTCTCAAGTGAACATTCCACGATAATAGTATTGGTTGCTTCATATTGGGTATGCATTTCCCACACTTTTTTCAATGATTTAGTGTGTATAACTTTTATTGGATTGTAAATGACCTTATGTCTCTTTTGTGGTTTACAATCTGAAACAGTCCACTTAAACAAAAGTTTATCTTGCAATGTTTCTGAAACCAGCTTTGTTAGAACTCTTGTTGTGCTTTGTTTCAAAGTTGTCATCCAAACTGCAATGTCAAGGGATTCATTTTTGAAACACATTTCAATTTTTTTTTTTGAGTGTGGATGAATCCACAATATCTTTTTCTCTATTGTGTAGTCAACATCAATTCCCTTTTTCTCAATATGCCCTTTTTTTGTTGCTTCATCATTGATGCTATAATAAAAAATGTCCTTTATTTCAAAAATAACTAATTTCTTTTTAGTTATTTTGGCTGCAACACAATTAAAAATAATCTAGTCAAACCATTTTATTCATGTTACAAAAATTACTAAAAAATGTTCAAACAGTACACTTACCTTGAGTGGGTTTTTCACTATTTATATATGAAACAATAATTTCTTTTATCATCTTGATAGAACTTGGGGTAAACATATTAAACCTTCAAATGCCAATAGTACTTCTTATTAAACCTTCAATCAAATACCAATACCAGGAAAAACATTAGAAATGCAACCTTTAAAAAGAAACACACACACACACCTTTAACATTTTTTTGAGTGTTAATTTTGTCTTTTTTATTTGTTCCTATAATAAAAGTATACAACGTTATGGTATTTACAATGATTAGAGTTTGAATAATAATACGATAAACAAGAAGACAAGTTATAATTATATGATATGAAATTATCTTCATATTTGTAACTTTGCACATCATCATCACCTTTGTTACCTTTATTTGTCTCTAAATTTAACATATAAAATATTTTGCATTGTGAAAATGAATAAAATTATTAAATAATAAGGAAAACAAGTAGACAAATTATAAGTACCTGATATTATATTTTGTCCTTGATAAAAAATTTGTTTCACTTTCATTTTATCAATGTCTTTGTTCTCCTTGCTTGTCGCTATAATTAACATAAAAAAATGTTATAGATTGTGACAATGAACAAAATTCATTAAGAAACTATACAAAAGTCGAATCATCTTTAATTTTCCATATAATATTTTGGTTTTGATTATAGTTTTGTGGGACATTCCCTTGGTCACTATATTCATTATCTTTATTTCCAACTATAGTCAACATATGCTATGAATCATTATAATAAAAATAAGAATTTAGAATAACTAGAAAAAGGAGAGTTACAATGATTAATACCCATTTATATCTCCATCATTCCATGGTCATTGTCTTGATTAATTTCATTCTTCTCATGATTCCCTATAATAGATATCCAAAAATGTTATAAATATGGAAATTAAATAAATTGAAAAAGTATCAAAGAAACAACAACAAAAAAATATGTACCTCGTATGATAATTTGTTCTCCTCCTCCTTCTCCTCCTATTTCGATCTCTATACTTTTTCAACATCATAAGCACTGTTAGATTTTAAGCTTCTGTGGAATTTTTTTGTAGTGTCATGATCTGAATGATCATAAGCACTATATTGATTTTTTTTTTCTTCCCACTTTCATCATTCTCTGTTTTAGAATATCCATCATTAATAATTTTAGTAAACACTTTGAAAATTAATAAATATGAACAAAATAGTATGCAAACTATTATAAGAGAAACAACAAAGGAATTGTAGTACCTAAATTTTCCAAGAATTTAGTGGATCCTAGATTTGATAGTTGAAAAGATTTGTAATTATTTAACATAATTGTCCTTTGTGACTCTGTTTGCACAACACATGCAATTATTCTTCCATATGTACAACGAGCCTTGATTAAATTTGTCCCTGCATAAAGAGAAATAACCAGTTTTGCATCACTATATTGTTGGTGTTTTCCAATAAATCCATCGAGAAATCATATTCTCTCATTTTCATCAAATGTGTGAGAGTATTTTAAAGCTTCCAAATTTTTTAATTATGATGTATAGGAATGTATAGTAAGAACTATATCATAACTATAAATGTTTGGGGACATATATTCATAAATGTCACTAGTCATTTTATAGTTGAACTTGGAGTTATTTATGGAAATTTCCAAAGATCGGCGTACATCATTACAAAACCAAAGTTCTACTAAGAGAACTATATTAAAGTCATTAAAGTCATTTTTTTGATAAGAAATTGAAAAATTTCAATATAATATCCCTTGTGGAATGGTTCTTGTTTCAAAGCTAATGTATCCAGTACAACAAGGTCACTATGTAAAACTGGTTTCAACTGACGTGGAAAAGAGTTCAAAAGTGTTGACAAAATATCAGGGCCCCCAAAATGACAACCAAATTCAAAACTGTTTTCAACCTATTGAACACTTTTTCATCCAATTATCATTTAGTCAAGGATTCCACATGTTTGCTGAGAAATGGAATCTACCTTTGTATTACATGTTCCTTTTAAATAAGTAGACCCCTCCACCATGTTGCAAAAATTGGAAAATATGATATCAATAATTTCATGATGCTCAAGAATTTTGAATGTGGTAAAAGTCTTTGCATTCAATTTCTCATCATGACTTTGACAATATGTAACCTTTGAATCTAATATTGTTTTGATGGTTTTCAATTTAGAACAATAATATTTTAATTTTATGGCATCCGTTGGATGATTAAGTGGAATAGAAAACCAAATGGTTCCATCTAGTAGCTTATCTGATACTGAAGCCATTTCTTCCATGGTTAATCCTTGGAGAGGCTGAAGAGTATCTATTGTCAAACTATGTTGACTATTTCTCTTGTAGTTCTCAAAATCAGGTTGGCTTGGAGAACACTTTAATGTGCCTAGTTGGTAATAATTAAAAACAATGTCCCATTTACCCGAAATAGGTTCATCAAGATATAAGAGAAGTTTTTTATCAGAAAAATTTGTAATTGGATAGTCGAATAAGGAGCACAACATTTCATCATTGACCTAATAAAATAATTAACATAAACTAATAAGAATTCAATGTAGCAATGAAATTAAATAAGGTGTTATAAACTAATGAGAATTCATTATACATACCTTGTCTTCAGCTATCTTAGAACATCCAATCCTCCTTTTCTTTAATTTGTCATTAGCAATTAAGAAATTTCTTGCTGAGCACACACAATCAATAAATAGAATTTTGTAGAATACTTTATTTGCATAATTTTGTTAGGTTCCTATAATACTAGTGATTCCCCCATTACTATTGTCATTGCAACCGTTATTGTTATTGTTGTGCCCCTATTGTCCCCATAGTTTTATTATTGTGCCCCATAGAAGCCCACTATTGTTATTTTTGTGCCCTTATATTATTATTAGGTCTACTTTGGTTATATTGTGACCCCTTAGACTCCTATATATAGAAAGGAGGTTTTGTCATTTGTATCAGAGAATAATTGTTCATTTGTGTAATGTAAAGTAGGTTTCCCGCTCAAAGAGGGGGATTTTGAAGGCGTTTATCTCTCTTTTCTTCTACTTTGTGAGCTTGTTGCATAACATTTGGTATCAGAGCTTTGGATTCTAAGGTTTGGCTCCTTCAAACAGGTCATCGTGGAATTTTTTTTATAACATTTTTTTTGCAACGTCTTAGAAGGTAAAAGAAAACCATTTTGAGCCGCAATATCTTTGAACCTTGGGTCCAAATTTCAGATCTTTTCTCACTATATTTTCAGAGATATGATCCAAGAAAGTTAGGGTTTTTGCAGCATCCCAAATTATATCGCAAACAGGTGACTTGGGGAAAATCATCAAAACTTTTCTTTTTAGCATCATATTTAAATTTCATAAGAAGTTATAGAAAGAGGATGACATATATATTTATTTGTATTGGTTTCAGATTCTAAGGTCAAAATAGTGACATGTGGCACTTCATACAAGTTCTCTCTACTGAACGAGTCTATAATCAGGTCACCTTGGGAGATTTGACATAACTCTTCCTTGGAGAATCCAATCTTGATCATACTTCCAGTGTTAGAAAGAAGACTCAGACGGCTATCGCAGAAAGAAATTTCGGACATTGGATATTCGAAATTATAGAGATACAATAGATTCAATATCAAGCTCCTATAATGTGAAAAAATGTTTGTAGTTTTTTTTACATTTTTGCATAAGTTTGGTTTTAAAAATTAGTTTGAAGCAATTCAAAGGGAATAGTGAAGAATTATTATCATTAATTGATTCCTTGAAAAAAGAAAATGGAAACACCTAGTAATCAACCTGAAATATCTAGCACGACTCATGAAGAAGAGGAAGAAATGCAACATGATATATCAAAATTACGAGACCTAGTGCAGCAAAATTCAACCTCACAAAAAGTAACGAAAGTTAAGATGGATGGTTTAAAAACGTCATAGAAGCTAAGATGTATGGCATGGAAGCTAAGATGGATGGTTTAAACAAATGCGTGGAAGCTAGGAGGGAAGATTTGAAGACATATTTGACAAAGTTTCTACAAGAAATTCTTAATAATGGTGAAAGTGTAGTGAAAGAAACTCATGATGATAACAAAATAAATGTTAATCACGATTTCATAAACTCTAGTGTTGCATTGAAGACTTACCATGTTCCAAAGATTGATATGAAGAATTTTCATGACAAGGATCTTGTAACATGGATACTATAGATGGAGCAATATTTCAATCTCCATAATGTGCAAAACACACAAAAGGTACAAATTTAAACTTTATATTTGGAATCAGATCAGTTTGTATGGTATCAATGGCTTTTCTCTTGTAAACAAATTGTCACTTGCGAAATTTTTATGGATGAAATGATAGCACATTATGAGGATACAAAAAGCAACACTTTTTTAAGCTAGTTGATAAATCTGAAACAAAAGGGTTCAATGATGGAGCACATTGAGGACTTCCAAAAATTAAATATAAGAGTAAAAGATATTCCACAGGAGCATAGAATTGATGTGTTCATAGGGACTTTAAAGGATAACATCCAACATGAGGTTTTCCTTTGGGAACTTGATTCATTGGAGAAGGCATTCAGGTTGGCAAGAATAATGGAAAGAAAAATTATGGCAACAAGGAAGCCTACCACTCATAACTATAAAGATGGAAGTTCTTTTGCCCCTATCCTTCCACAACCTACAAGGTTGACACTATAACAATTGAAAGAAAAAAGAGAAAAAGGGGTTTGTTATAGTTGTGATAGCAAATAAACTAAAGGTCATAAGTTTGCTAAGAAGAAATTATTTTACATAGATTGTGAAGAGGATGAATAAAAGGAACAAGAAACACCAAAAGAAGAGGATATGCACCAGGAACAAACCCTATAGAAAGAAGAAATGAATCACAACATATCTTGTAATGAATTGGCTAGAATTACCACTCCCCAAACTATCAATATAGAAGGGCATACCAAGCAGAAAAAGGTCATAATGTTGATTGATTTGGGTAGTACCCATAATGATTTGAAATGATCATATATTAAACTAACGTAGAATTGATTATTTCTATCAGTGAACTAAATGTTAACTTAAGGTGCTTTAACCATGAGAACTGAATGAAAAATAATGACTTTACGACGCAATCAAAACATAAGAAGCATGAAAAAAAAGTAATAAGAAGAAAAAACACAGGGATACTAGACAACAATATTGATTATGGAGTTCATCCCTAATGGGCTATGTCTCAGGGTTTGCTTTCAAGATGGGTGTTTGCTTTATTTGGATTGAATCTGAGGAGGTCGATTACATAGAAAATTAAATAGACTGATTATGCATGCAATCACTTCTGTTCACTATCCCAAGAAAGCTCTCTCAATTAGCTTTTGAATTCCTTTCACAGTTCCCAATTCCAACTCTCGATGTTCCTATTACACTAAAAAAAACAACCTATGTCCTCCAGAATCTGCATACAAAACTCTATAACACTCTCTCACTCTTCAAAGAACCAAATTGGATTTATATTCCTCTAGATACACTCTAACTCCTTTATTCTGAGTTTAGGAGTGAATAAGATCAAAATAGGGTTGGTTTAGGGTTTTATATATGTCACTTAATGACAATAGGTCTAGGTGTAATTAAACAACAACATTCAAACACAAATAAGACACAAAAAAACCCACTTGCACCATAGTTTAGCCCGAAACTATTAGCAGTTAGATAACTAGGAAGAAACGCTAATAGCGTATGTGTATAGTCGATATAACCTGTGATTAGGGCTCCAACAGTTCTGGTAACTACCCCACTGACTACATAGTCTTCTGTTCTGTGTTCACACATGGCGGTTCCGAAGCTACAGTTATTGCAACCTCTGGCAACCTGCTCACTGTAGTGGCTAACTCCTTCCTGCTCACATGACCATGGTCACTTCCGATGTGGTTATGGTTAGGGACCTGTTCCAATGCGGTTTCACAAATATCTGCTACGGTCTAATTGTGACCTCTTATCTCCTCACATACCCCATTGCGGTCTGCTCTGCGCATGGTTACGCTAGTAGTTAGGGGTTGTTTTATATGTTTTTGCAATGTTTTTATGTTCTATATGCTTTGTAATGTTTATTACATAGGCTTTGTAGTGTATTCATATGGTTCAAGAGGGTTAGGGTTAGGGTTTTAGATTAAGTGTTTAGGTTTGTTTTGTATTGTTTATACAATGTTTTGATAAGGTTTATACTTGGGTTTAGGACTTAACATCATTTTTTTCTAAGAACCTTTTTATACAACTTGACACAATGTGACATATAAATCCTAAATATGACAACCAAACCCCAGTCGAACTAACGACACCCACATGTCAACAACCAGGCAAAAAACCATATCCTTCGAACACCATGAAAACCATATCAACCATTTACATCACTCTCGAAGCTGAATATACCGAACATTGAATGCCAACGATGAATACTAGCGAAGTTGATAAAGATGAAGACCTCATCGATCATGATCATTTGAAGACCACTTCGACTTTGAACCACTAAAGACTCTACTCATGCTGGACTAGCAAGATCCTTTTGGATCAATATTCTCCACTTGAAAGCTTTTGGACCACAAAATTTTGACTAGATAGATAACAAGTGAGGTTAGAGCTCCCTCACTCTCCATCTTGCCTTGATGATGTACCAATACATTCGATCAACAACCTGAAACTGATGACCATGATGATGTTGATCATGGCACATTTTGAATCTGTGAACTATTCCATCCATCTGCAGTATGCACAACTTACGAAGATGGTTAAACAACCTTTTATGAACATGGCAGTTGACTTCTTTCCATGAAGTACCATGAATTAGTCAGTCATAAACATCTTTTAAAACATTCTCTACAAGATATTTTTGAATGCGATTGGCATGTATTAACAATCTATTTTTTGGAATGAAGAAAACATTCAAAGACATTCTTGACATCATACCAGCTACCTGATTTGATATAGTTTCCTGATTCCTGATTAGTAAGTGAACCTACTGCAATAACCCCATCAAACTATAATGTGAAAACTACTGCAACTTATTTTGACATTGAAAATGTTGATTTTTTTGAATCACTCTTTCCTCATCCATTAAATGATGTCTCCATTGATTAACACTTTCCCTTATTGCATAAGTTTCCCTTCTATGTACTGGATACTTTGACACTACTTTAGAAAAGGCTTTGACATGAAAAAAGATGGGCTTCCTTTCCACTTGAAAAGAAGCTTCAAAACTATTTGAAACATGAAATGGTGATACAATACAAGAGAAATGTAACACTGGCTTTTCTTAATACTGACTTGCATCCCTGTAACTTATGACTCCCAAAATTGGACTGAAATGATACATTCCGACATTAGCAAGAGGAGCTTTGGACATCAATTGTAACTCATGTTGTATTCCCCACTTATGAGTAAGATGCTTGGGTTCTTTAAATAGAACTGAAAAAGTTTCTACCTTCTTGACCAAACTATCTTTAAACTAAGACTCACAACCTGAACAAACATCATGTCTATTCTTATGTTGTTCCTTTACACAAAGGAGTACAAATCTCTTATTTGAACATACTAGTCACTTCATCTGATTAGAAACAACTAAATTCAAGTGAGTTTTACTTTTATGTGCCCTGACAATAAATTCAACCCCATCTTTCTTAATGTGATATCTATGTTCTCTCCAATAAAACACTACATGATGATCATAAAGATAAGGAATTCCTAAGACAACTCCACATATGTCTACTAGAACCACATCTAATTACACTTCGTTAATGTAATTAGCTGTAATGGAAAATTTTAACTCACACTGCTTTGTGACATTTATTTGAGTTGATTTATTCAACCAACCTAATGGGTAAGTCCTTGGATGATTCCAAGTCTCCAAAACCAAGTTATTAACTAAATATTCAGATATTAAATTTTGTTGTGATCCACTGTCAAACATTGTATCTATATTTGTGTGCTTAGAATTTATCCTTATGTGAAATAGTTCAAATCTTTTATCATCATTTGAAGGTTTTATTTTTGATGAAAATGCATTAGTATTAGAACTTGAACCAATGTCAGAAGTTCTACTTGTTGAAACTATGGCAGTTATCCTCCTTTCATCACCTGAATCAGAGCCTAGATCTTTTTGGATTGTTGCATTTGCTTTCTTTTCATCCTTCTCCTTAAGAAAATTCTTTGGCTTAAGTTCGGGATGAAGTTTCCAACACCTAGATTCATCATGATTGATTCTATAGCAATGAGAACAAGTAGGTATTTCCTTCTAAGCTATCATTGATTTCTTTCCCTTCGAATTATTATTCCTCTTGCTGTCATTGGAATCGTTGATTTCAAACTCTTTGGATGATTGTGGTGAAAACTTGAATGGACTGCCACCTAATCCAATATGAATGGCTTGAAAACACACTTCATAAAAGTCATCAGGATTAAACATCAATAATGTATGTTGCAAATATGAATGTAAATTGCTGATGTACTTTAATAAAGTTTCATGTGTTTCCAATGAAATACCAAGCACTAATGCTTTCTTTCTGAACTCCTGAGTAAACTCCTGAACACTCTACTGTTTACCTTTCCTCAGTTGTTTCCAATCTATAAAAACTTGCTGCATGTATCCTAAAGGATATAATTATTTCCTAAGAGATTTTAAAAACTTAGACCATGAAAAGACAACTTTACCTTTCTACTTTACATCTATTTGAGTTTTACTTTCCCACCAGATTAAAGTTGTTCCCCCCATTCTAAGTGTAGCTAACTAAATTTTAATTTTATCGTCAGAAATGTTCTGAATACACCAATACACTTCTAACTGCTTAATCCATTTATCTAACTTTTTAGGATTCATTTTGCCATCATAAATAGGTAACTCAAATTTTACATCAAGTTTCGAAAGAGATGTTTTTTTAGGTTTCTTTTCTATTTCATAATCTAAACTAGAAGAAGAAGAAGATGATGATGATGATCATGGAGATGATGGAGGTGTATGAGGTTTATTAGCCGTTCCTTTACCCTTGTCATTCTTCGATGGCTTTGAAGAAGAAGCCACATCACTCGCCTTCTTATCTTCATAAAGTTCTCCAAATATATGCTGCATACTCGAAAATGCTTTTTGAAACTATTCCTCTCTCATCCTTGCCTCTGGAGTTTCACCTGCATCAGATCCTGTCATGGTCAACCTATGAGCACCTCTTCACTTTCCAATCTCTGGATCAATCTCCTTGAGTTTTCCTTATCCACATTGCAACTTAGATCTAGTTAACATTCATTGGAAAAGTTATACAAATGCAACCTACTCTAATAACAAATTATATGATCTGAAATGATCATATATTAAACTGAAGTAGAATTGATTAATTCCATTTGTGAACTGAATTTCAGCTTAAGTTGCTTTAACCATGAGAACTGAATGAAAAATAATGACTTTATGATGGAATCGAAACATAAGAAGCATGAAAACATAATGTTAGGGCCCGGATCTACCTCAGACTAAAGGAAGGTAGGTCTAGGGTAACATCAAACCACGCTTAACTTGGTAGCTAACCCTACCTAGTCGGGAGAGGGCTCTCTCCTTGCCAACAAAGTGTGGCTTCAACAAATAAAATCTTAGGCTAGCTATGGAGTGCGGGGGTTTGTTTAGATTTGTTTTGGGTAAAAACAACAAGAGAAAGGATGATTTGGACTATGGGATTGATGTCAATTCCTGCCGACAAACTTGGGGAAAAATAAGTGCCCTGTTCAGCCAGATGAAGATTGTAAATGTGAGAAGTATAAGGGAGAAAGCATGCTACCCTAAAAGTGTCAAACAAAGGATGGATCTATAGCAACAACTTTATATGAAAGAGAATAACGAGGTTGCTCAACAAAGCATCTAGGGAAGGATGAATTCTGCTAAGACAACCATTACTACTACAACAAAATAATCATGAAAGGAGCATCATTTGGATGAATTCCTAACATATCACTTAGATATTGCTGAAACGAAGGAGAAAAACATAATGTGTAGATGAATTACAGGAGAAAAAACATACTGAACATTTAAGCACCGTGATGAATCCCAGGCCTAAAGGGAAAAAAACTACTTTATTATGATATTCAATAAGACTTTACACAAAGCCAAGACAACCTCTCTGCTACCAAAATCCAAACTCTACACTATCAAATTCATAAAATTTATACATTTATCTCATCCCTATATTAAGGTAATTGAGCTCAACCATCTTCTTCAAAATAGAATCAGTTACATTAAACTTGGACCGAATTTCTGAAAATAGGTGTTGAATATGAACTCGTATCTCCTAATCTGTAGCACCTGTTACAAAACTAAAAGCATTTTCTGTATATAAGTTCATTTTGGAGAAGAACCTCTCTCAAATTTGGGTTTGTTTCCATTTGCTCGCAATCCGTGCTACAAAATCATCTCTAAAACAGAAAATCATTAAAAATTTAAATCTGTGAAAATGAGCTGTAACGATCTAGTCACATATCCAAATTCACGACAGCTGTGAATAAAATGAAAGAGGGTTTTCTTATATGGCTCGTGGTTAACAAAAAAAACATTGGGTTTTTAAAAATTACTTTCCATCTGTTGTAAAATGGCACCGTAATAAAATGACTAAAATAGTAAAATAACTGCAAAATTTGTTTTGTTTTAATGTAGGTTTCAAATATCACTACATATCTCCCACATGGTAATTCCTGTGCATAAACTGAAGGAGGTTTTTGTTATCTGGTATGTGATGGACAAAAATATCTTTCACTTTTGAGAAATTCCCTACCATTATTTTAGAAACTGATCTTGTACTAAACTTGCTATTATGTGCAGCAACTGACCTCAAAACATGCATAACCAAGAATCACTCATTCATTCCGATCATATATTTTGATCCAAAAACTGGTTATGGGATTGTGATATACCGTTGGAAATATTTTTCTGAGCTTCTTCTAATGGAAATACTTAGGATATGATTTGCACTGAAGATCATGTGCAAAACATCTCTAAAAACCAAACATAGTAAGAGCCCATTTTTGATCCCTGGTGACAGGCTACGAAGACTGGAACTAACAGATAAGTAATAAGCAACAAAAAAATAGGGATACTAGACAACAATATTTATTACGAAGTTCATCCCTGATGCACTATGTCTCTGGGTTTGCTTTCAAGATGGGCGTCCACTTTATTAGGATTCAATCCAAGGAGGTCGATTACACATAAAATTAAACACACTGATTATGCGTGAAAGCACTTTTTTTCACAATCACAAGAAGGCTCTCTGAATTATCTTTCCAATGCCTATCACGGTTCCTAATTCTGACTCCTAATGCTCCTGTTGCACTGAAGACAAAAAAACCTATGTCCTCTAGAATTTGCATACAAAACTCTAAAACACTCTCTCACTCTTCAAAGAACCAAATTGGCTTTATAGCCCTCCAGATACACTCTATCTCCATTATGTTGAGTTTAGGAGTGAATAGGCTCAAAATAGGGTTGGTTTAGGGATTTAGTAATGTCACTTAATGACATTAGGTCTAGGTGTAATTAAAAAACAACATTCAAACCAAAAATAACGCACACAAAAAAACCCACTTACACCTTAGTTTAGTCCGAAACTGTTAGCGGTTATCTAATCAGGTCGAGGCATTGATAGTGTATGTGTATAGTCAATATAACCCACAGTTAGGTCTCCGACGGTTTCCGTAACTGCCCATCTTACTGTGCGACTATGCTGCATTCACACGTGGCAATTTTGACACTGCGGTCGTTGCAACCTCTGACAACTTGTTCATTGTAGCGGCTAAATCATTACTGCTCACATGACCATGATAACTCTCGATGCAATTATGGTTAGGGACCTATTCTGATGCGGTTTCATAGATATCCACTGCGGTCTAACTGTGACCTCCTATCTACTCACATGCCCCGCTCTGGTTGGCTCCCCGTGCTGTTAGGTCATCGATTATGGATTGTTTTATATGTTTTTGCAATGTTTTAATGTTTTATACGGTTTGTAATGTTTATTACATAGGACTTGTAATGTATTGATATGGTCCAAGAGGGTTAGTGTTAGGGTTTTAGACATAGGTTTGCAACTTTAAGTGTTTAGGTTTGTTTTGTATTGTTTATACAATGTTTCGATAGGGTTCATACTTGGGTTTAGGACATAACATCATTTTGTTCTAAGAACCCTTTTATAAAGCTTGTCATAATGTGACATATAAACCCTAAAGATGACAACCAAACCCCGGTGGAACTGACAACACCCACATGTCAACAACCAGGTACAAAACCATATTGTTCGAACACCATGAAAACCATATCAACCATTGATATCGCTATCAAAGCTGAATATACCAGACACTGAATGCTTAGGATGAATAATGATGAAGCTGATAAAGCTCAAGACCTCATCGATCATGATCATTTTAATACCACTTGACTTTGAACCATTGAAGAATCTACTCATGCTAGACTAACAAGATCCTCCTAGATCACATAATTTTATTCATTGTAAGATAGCCAAGGAATTGAATTGCTTCTTATATCCAACACCAGCGTGTCAAGTGATAGTTGCAAGTGGAGGAACCATAAATTTATTTGGTAAGTGCCATAATATCAAGCCATCCATTGGAGAATATGTATTGAATAGCCCAAGGATTTCCATTCCAATGGGTGGTGATGATGTTGTACTAAGAGTCCAATGGCTACAATCCTTGGGTACAATAGCTTTTAATTTTTAAGAACTTTTCATAAAATTTTCTCCAGCAGGAAAGGAGGTTGAATTAAGGGCCATCGAATGGAAACCGGGAAATATAATCAATTCTAACAGAATGACAAAGCTTCTAAAGAAATAACAACAAGGCATAATTAGAAAATTATGTTCACTAGAGGTTCCCACATCGAAATCATCTATTTCTCCAGACCTCCAAAAAGTCTTGGACACTCATTCCAAGTTATTTGAGACTCCTAGAGGCCTCCTATGTATTCATGATCATGATCATGCTATTCATTTGATTACAAGAATTGTTCCTCCAAACATCAGGGCTTACAGATATCCCTATGCCCAAAAGAGTGAAATTGAATGTATGGTTGTAGAAATGCTAGAGGCTAGTATAATTCAACCTAGTCCAAGTTCTTTCTCTACTCTAGTAGTATTGGTTCACAAGTAGGATGCATCATGACCCATGTGTCCAAATTATAGAGATCTCAACAAACTCAATATTAACGATAAATTTTCCATTCCTATCATTGATGAATTTTTGGATGAATTGCATGGATCAATTTACTTCACCTAGTTGGATCTTTATTTAGGATATCATCAAATAAGAATGAAGACCGAGGAAATTCTGAAAACAACATTTAGAACTCATAAGGGTCATTCTGAATTTTTGTTCATGCATTTTGGCCTTACCAATGCACATGCTTCTACATTTCAAGGTTTGATGAATTCCATTTTCAAACCCTTCCTTAGAAAATTTGTGTTAGTATTTTTTGATGATATACTAATCTATAGTAAGTCTTGGAAGGATCATGTTCAACATATTGACAAGGTGCTCAAACTATTGGAGGATAAACAATTATATGCAAAAAGATCCAAATGTTTCTTTGGAGTACAAGAGGTGGAACATCTGGGTCATATTGTATCTCATGAAGGTGTTAAGGTAGATCCTAGCAAAATTAAAACCATTAAGGAATGGAAAATCCCCACATCCATAAAGCATCTGTGAGGATTTCTCTGGTTGATAAGATATTATTGCAAGTTTGTTAAGAATTATGGGAGAAGAACAACACCGCTAACAACATTATTAAAGAAAGATGCATTTTCATGGACTTGAGAAGCAATGAAGGCCTCTAAACATCTTAAAGAGGGAATGTGCCAAGCACCGGTCTTAGCTACATTGGACTTCACAAAAAACATTTATTGTGGAATGTGATGCCTCAGGAAATGGAATTGGTGATTTATTAATGCAAGAAGAAATACCCATTTCTTTCAAAAGTCTTCCAATCAAAGGAAAGTATTTACACAAAGCTATTTATGAGAAGGAAATGTTGGAAATATTACATGCACTTAATAAATGGTGACCCTACCTAATGGGAAGACACTTCAAGGTAAAAATCGATCAGGAAAGTCTTAAATACTTTTTAGAACAAATATTATCTTTAGAAGAGCAGCAAAAAGGGGTCAAAGTGATGTTGGGTTATGACTTTGAAATCATATACAAAAAAAGGGAAGGAAAATGTTGTGGCAGATGCACTCTCAAGAAAGGATGAGGATGTGGAAACATTTCTCTACCTAATTTATATTATCCATCCAAATTGGATAGACGAAGCAAGGGATGAATGGAAGAAGTATGGAGAAGTGTGGGCACTCATTCAGAAGTTACAAGAAAATCCCATTATATATGATACAGTTAGCTAGAAAAATGATTCTTTATGGTACAAATATTGGTTATACCTATGTAAGAATTCTCAACTCAAACAAAATATTCCTAGGGAATTTCACACCTCGCCTTTAGGACGGAACTCAGGAATTATAAAAACTTACCACAAGGTTAAGAAGGAATTTTTTTGGGATGGCCTTAAATCAGATATTCAAACCTTTGCAGCAGAATTTTTGGTTTTGCTAACAAAAAAATGTTGAAACAATTAAGACACCACGTCTATTACAACCTTTATCCATTCCAAGCCAACATTGGGAGGATGTTTCAATGGATTTTATCATAGGTTTAGCCAAGTCTGAAAGAAAGAGTGTTATCATGGTGGTAGTTGATAGAATTACGAAGTATTCACGCTTTTGTGCATTATCTGATCCATTTAGAGCGAGTACAATTTCTACTGCATTTATGGAAACAATTCGAAAGCTACATGGAAATCAAAAAATTATTGTAAGCGAGAGAGATCCCATTTTCATTGGAAATTTTTGGACATAATTATTTTCTTGTCTTGGTACTCAGTTAGCTCATAGATCATCTTATCGTCCTCAATCTCATGGGAAAATTGTGATAGTAAATATATGTTTGGAAGGATATCTTCATTGCTTTGTATCTGAGAAACGGACACAATGGGTCAAATGGTTACCTCTGGCTGAATGGTGGTGTAACACTTCCTTCCTTACTGCAACAAAAATGACCGCATTTATGGAACTTTTGGATATCATCCACCATCCATCACATCATATTTAAGAGAAAATTCTAAGGTTCAAGCATTGGAAGATCACATCGAGCATCAACAACAATTTCTCCATCTTTTAAAGGATAACCTCACTTTGGCGTAGAATAGAATGAAACAACAGGCATGTCAACATCGCAGTGAAAGAAGTTTTGATGTAGGTGATTGGGTATTCCTACGACTACAACCATATAAAATAATATCCCTCAAGTAAGCAAAGAAGGATAATAAATTGTCACCAAAGTATTGTGGTCCGTATACGGTTGCAAAAGATAGGTACTATGGCATACAAATTGGAGATTCATGCATCTTCCCGAGTGCACCCAATTTTCCATCTTTCATGCTTAAATAAGGTTATAGGTGACAAGGTCCCAGTTCAAACAATATTTCCAGAACTTAATGGGAAAGGAAAAATGATATGGGAACTTGAAAAAGTGAAAGACATAAGAACTCAATAGCTACAAAATCGATTAGTTTTAGAGTATCTCATCAAGTGGAAGAACTTACCCAGTAAAGATTCCACATGGGAGGATGATAATTTTATACGGAAGCATCTAGAACTACTCAAGCATTGAGGACAAATTTTTTTTGAAGGAGAGGGGCATGTTAGGTCCCTATAATACTAATGATTCCCCCATTACTATTGTCAATGTAGCCCTTATTGTTATTGTTGTGCCCCTATTGTCCCGATATTGCTATTATTATGCCCCATAGAAGCCCACTATTATTATTTTTGTTCCCTTGAATTATTATTATTAGGTTGGATTTGGTTATATTGTGACCCCTTATACTACTATATATAAAAAGGAGGTTTTTCCATTTGTATCATCGAATAATTTTTCATTTGTGTAATGTAAAGGAGGTTTCCCCCTCGAAGATGCTCATTTTGAAGGCGTTTATCTCTCTTTTCTTCTATTTTGTGAGATGGTTGCATAACAAATTTAGTTGACAACAAATGTGGATCATCCAATGGGTTCAACTGATGGATGCAATAATTGAGCATTGCGTTCTTTATATTTTTTTTTTTCACTTCTATAGATACACTATATTTAGGATTTATCAAAATTTCTTTCGTTGCTTGAATGTTGTGTTGACCATCAACTATCCAAAAATTGATATTCTTAACATTTAGATTGTCTCATTTATAATTTTGGTAGAGTTGACCAATGGATCAGACTCATTGATGTCGAATGGAATCAGAACAACATCAAGCAATGATGTTTGAAATTTCTCTAGGAATGATTTCACTAATACTTGAACATTTAAATCATCTCGTGATCTTAATTTAAACACTTTGGGGGCTTTTATAGATCTTTCAAAAACCACTTTTCTATTGAAGGAGCTTGAAAATAGATAGCAATTCTTGAAGGCGTCATGAATTTCATCACATTGATTTGTAAGCTTTGTTCTCTCAGATTCAAATTTCCTAGTTTTTTGAAATTTTGTAGTGTGCTTGAAATCACTTTCTATTATGTTCTCCAAATTAGATAAATATACCCTTCTCAAATCAAGTAATTACGAATAATTTTTATTATCTAGTATTTTATCAAGAAGTTTACCTTTTTGTTGTAAATGAAGAAGTACAGAATATGTTTCTTTACATCTTACATAGCGAAATATCACAACGGTGACGTTGCGTTTTAAAAGATCTGCACAACAATTTAGTCTAGATTTAGTGAAGCTCTCATAGTTATCCAACTTGAACACTGAATACTTTATCATATTTTGTGAATTAGTACTTGAAGCTTCAATTAAGTCTGGTCTAAATATTGTATACTCCACTTGACAAGAAATTAATTTTACCTCATTTTCTTTAACCACCTCCACTTGAAAGTCAATATCATTTTCATTGAAAGCATAAAAATTAATAATTATTCCTAATATCTCTGATTCTTTTCCATCTATGGATCCAAATAGATACATATTAGGAAACATATTCATGGGAGCTTCTATATGGACATACCAATGATGCACAAACGTAGTGTATTTTTTAATCATTTCAAAAGTACAAGTAGAAGGTTTTATTGATACTTCCATTGATTTGAATAACTTTTATTTTCCTTAAGTGATAGTTGCAGCATTTCATTTTCTTTTCAGGAAACCAATCCTGCAAACAATAACAAAAATGTTTTTGCATGAATCAAAATGAAATTAAAATTTCAAATATTTTCACATAATGTAATTTTAAATTTTGAAAAACCACCTAATATAACCATTTCTAAGAGAGTATACATAAAATATAAAACCACCATACCAGTTGAAGGAGGCATCATTTTTATATCACTTGTTTTTTGTTTTCTCTTCACTACTTTACTTTGAGTTCCAGGCACACTATATTCCACAGTTTCTAGATTTTTTATTTTATAGAAGACACGAAATACCAAATATTATTAAATAACCTTATAATACATGATTCCCAATTACATGCGTAATAATAAATGAGTACATATGGTATCCAAGTTTACCATATGATACCAAAATTTATCACCTAGCTAAAATTGCTAGGAAAAGAAACCACCTAATCTAACCATTTCTAAAAGATTATAAATAAAATATAAAACCACCATACCAATTGAAGGATACATTGTTCCTATATCACTTGTTTTTTGTTTTCTCTTCACTACTTTACTTCAAATTTCACGCACACCAGACTCCATAGTTTCTAGGATTTATTTTTATTTTTATGGAAGACATAAAATACCAAATACTATTAAAAAACGATATAATACATTATTTCAATTTACATGCACAATAATAAATGAGTACAGATGTTATGCAAGTTTACTATATGACACAAAAAGTAATCACCTAGCTAAAATTGCTTGGAAAAGAAAAATACCCATGTTAGTATGGGTTGTCCACATTAAAAACTCACTCCTAAGGCTATTTCCATGGGTTTTATTAATCAACAACCATTTATAAGTATAATGTCTACCATTGTAACAAAGTATAAAATAATTTTAAAATTGCCATACCATTTACAGATTTTGGTGTTGTGTTTCTTGAACTTCATTTTCCTTGGATGCTTGCTTTGAATTCTCACTAGCTTCATAGTCCATGATTTCTGAAAATAAAGTAAAAAATTATTATCAAAGTTTTGAATTTTTGAAGAAAATATGAATTTATAAATATTATAACTACTCACATAATTATATATGTAAAAAAATTAACAAGAATAATAACAAGTGTAGAACTCACAATAATAGCTAATCATGATGTTGATTAGAAAAAGGGCTCCCCCAAAAAAATTATTATGTTCTTTTAATCGTGGCTATAGGAAAGCTAACACCTACTAGCTTTCCTTTTAGCATGAGCATAGGCACATTTCCAAAAGAAATTACATTGTGAATAAATAAAAAGAACTGTAGAGACTAGAACAACATCATATTTACACACAATTTATCATTTATAGTCATGTATGTTAGTTTTCTTTAGAAACCATAAAAGTAAAACACAATGAAAGGACATTAACTATGGCGATCATTAGATTTTCTTCTAGATCTTCATCTAGCACAAAGACAAACACATAACAACATTGTAAGGTGAAAGAAATAGAGAATGTGATAGAATTACTTCTAGCAGAAACACAAGCACATTCCGAACGACAATTTTGGAAAGAAAAATAAATATATTGCACCCTAGATTCCTTTCTATCACAAACACATGGATATTTCCAATAAAAACATTGTATGGTGAAAGAAATCTAGCACATGCTAATTTTAGCATGAACATATGCAATTTCCAAGGAAAAAATTCCAAACCAAAATAAATATAGCGCAAGCTAGATCTCCTAGCACAAACACAGGAACATTGTCATTAAAAATATTCCAAGGCAAAGGAAATGTAACCCATGCTAGACTCCCTTCTATTGCATACAAGTATATTGCCGATAACAACATTCTCTTGTAAGGTAAATCTAGTGAATGGTAAATTTCCTTCTAGTAGAAGCACAAACACATTGTCAACAAAAACATTGCAATAATAATGTTTCCAGAGACATCTCCATGCTTATGAAATTTGACCTTCCCTTTTAGAAACAATTAGTTTTTAGTCCATGCCTACATAGACTATTGTTACAATATAAAAAATGTTAAACCCTCAAATGATTAGAACACCCTTCCTATGGAATATGTGGTCTAAGAATGCAATATGGTAGAAAAATAAGCACGTTTCCAACAAGAACATTGCATTGTTAGTAAAAAGCATTATATTACCCTCTATCACAAACACAAGAAAATTTCCAATAAAAACATTGCATGGTGAAACAAATCTATCGTATTTTAAATTTTGATTTTAGCATTAAAAAACACATGACAACATTGTAGGTTGAAATAAATCTAGCATGTCCTAGAATTACTTTTAGCAAAAATACAAACATGTTTTGAATGTAAATATTGCAAAGAAAATTAAATGTAGCACATGCTAGATTTATTCTACTACAAACACAATCACATTACCAATAACAACATTAGAAGCGGAAACAAATTTAAGCATTCCACAATTCCTTCTGGCAAAAAAAAAAACTCATATCAACATTGGTAAGTGAAAGAAATATAACGTGTCCTAGATTTACTTCTAGCAAAAACACAAATATGTTGTCAACAACAACATTACAATAGAGTAAAAGAAAATCTACCACGTGTTATATTTCCTTCCAGCACAAACACAAGAAAATAGAATTATTGTATGGCTAAAGAAACCTAATACATGTTGGATTTACTTCTAGCATAAACACCGACATATTACCAATAACATCATTGTAAGGCAAAAGGAATCTATCACCCACAAGATTTTCTTCTAGCAAAAACAAAAGCACATTGCGAATAATAATATGTTAGGTGAAAGAAATATAATGTGTGCTATATTTCATTCTATCAAACACACAAGAACATAACAAGATTGCAAGGTGTCATAAATCTAGTATGTGATAGATTTACTTCTATCACAAACACAAGCATACTATCAACAACAACACTTCAAGAAAAAAACAAATCTAGTGCATGCTAAATTTCCTTTTAGCATAGACAAAAGCACATTGAAAAATAAAAACAATGCAAGGAAGTTGACTTCCTTCTAGCACAAATAACTATATTGTCAAAAATAATTTTATATTGTGAAAAAAATGTGACACGTTCTAGATTTCCTTCTAGTACAAAATCACAAACATATTTCCAACAACAACATGAATAGACTCAACAAATCTAATACAACTAGATTTCCTCCTATAAAAAACACAAGCATGTTGAAATTAACAATATTACAATTTGAAAGAAATCTAATGCATACTAGTTTTCCTTCTAATTCAAACATAATCACATAACACAATGTTGGGTGAGAAAAATTTAATTTGTGTTATATTTACTTCTAATACAAATGCATAAATATTTCCAATGACATCATTACAGTACAAAACAAATATAGCACATGCTAGATTTCCTTTTAGCCCAAACAAAAACATGTTAGCAATAACAATGTCGCAAGGTAAAAGGAAATCTAACATGTGTTAGATTTCTTTTTAGTGCAAATAGAGGCACATAACAAAATTGTAGAGTGAGAAATCTAGCAAGTGCTAGATTTATGTCGATCAAAAATACAAGAACGTGGCCAACAACAACATTGTAGAGTATAAGAAATCTAGTCTATGCTAAATTTCCTTCTAACACAAGCACAAGAACATTTCAATTTGAAATAAATCTAATGCATGCTATATTTCCTTATCGCACAAACACAAGAACATAACAACATTGTAGGACTAAAGAAATCTATTGCTTGCTAGATTCATTTCTATCACAAAAACAAGCACATTTCAAGCCAAAGGAAATATAACACATGTTACATTCATTATAGAACAAACAATGATATTTCCAACTACCACATTGTATTGTGAAATAAATCTAGTGCATGCAAGATTTCCTTCTAGCCCAAAGGTAAGCACATTGCCAATAACAACATTGCAAGGTGAAATAAATCTAATGTGTGTTAGATTTCCTTCTAGTATAAACAAAAGAAGATTAAAAAATGGTAATGGGAAAGAATGCTAGCACATGCTAGATTTAATTCTAGCAAAAACACAACTATGTTGACAATAACAACATTACAGGGAAAGGAAATCTAGCATGCTAGATTTCCTTTTAGCACAAACATAAGCACATTATAGGATGAAAGAAATCTAACCCATGCTATATTTCCTTCTAGCACAAACGTAAGAATGTAATAGCATTGTAGGGTTAAATAAATATAGCACACACTAAATTTGCTTCTAGAACAAAGTGAAGCATGTTGGAAATAACAACATTGCAATAAAATAAATCTATCATGTGCTAAATTTCCTTCTAACACAATCACATGAAAATTTCCAATAACAACGTTGCAAGGTCAAATAATTCTAGTATATTTCCTTCTAGCACAAATAACCAAATTTCCAACCACAACATTACATTGTGAAACAAATCTAGTGCATGCTAAATTTCGTTCTAGCTCAAACACAAGCAAATAAAAATAATGTAAGGTGAAAAAAATCTAGCATGTGCTATATTTACTTTTAGAAAAAACACAAGACTATTTCTAGGAAGAAAATTATCAAGCAAAATAAATCGAACACATGCTAGATTTCATTTTATCATAAACACAAATGCATTTCTAATAACAACATCGTAAGATGAAAGAAATCTAACGAGTGATAAATTTCCTTTAGTAAAAATAAGCATATAACAACATTATCATTTCAAACAAATCTAGTGCTTGTCAGACTTACTTCTAACACAAACACGGGCATGTTTCCAACAACACTGCAGGGCAAACGAAATCTAGAACGTGTTAGATTTTCTTCTAACACAACCACAAGCACATAACAAAATTGTAGGATTAATGAAATTCAACACATGTTAGTTTTACTTTTATCACAACGAGAAATATATTGCCAACAACAACATTGCAAGGTAAAATGATTTTAGCACATGACAGACTTTCTTCTATCACAAATATAAACACGTTATTAGTAACAACATTACAAGGTACAATAAATCTAACGGGAGCTAGATTTCCTTCTAGTACAAATACAAGAGCATAACAACATTACCCACTAAAATAATTCTAACACATGTTAGATTTTCTTTTAGAACAAAAACACATATTGTGAACAACAATATTACAGGCCAAAGGAAGTTTACCACATGCTTGATTTTCCTTTATTAGAAATAGAAAAGAAATTTCCATTAAGAACATTGCAAGGTGAAACAAATCTAACATATGTTAGATTTACTTTTAGCACAAACACAAACATATTGCCAACAACAATACTGTAGATCAAAAAAAATCTAGGGTATGCTAAATTTTATTATATCACAAACACAAACACAAACACATTTCCAACAATAACATTACAAGGCGAGGGAAATCTAACTTATGGTAATCTATTTCTAGCGAAAACAACCAAATTGCCAATAACAACATCACATTCTAAAAGAAATATAGCAGAAACTAGGTTTCCTTTTAGCACAAACATAAGCACTATCAATAAGAATATCACGATGTGAGAAAATTTAACACGTGCTAGATTTTCTTCTAGTACAAACATAATCACATAACAACATTGCATCAAAACAAAAATTAAGCACATGCTAGATTTATTTTTTGCATAAACAAAAATGTGTTGTTGATAACAACATTGGAAAGTGAAGGAAATCTAACCCATAGTAGATTTTCCTATAGAAAAAACACAAGCACATAACAACATGGTAGGTTGAATGAAATCTAGCTCATATTAGATTTACTTTTAACATAAACACAAGTATAATCCCAGCAACAATATTGTAGGGAAAAACAAATCTACTATGTGCTAGATTTTCATATATAATTGATGCAATCACATTGTCAATAGTAACATTGCAAGGTGGAAGAAATCGAACATGTGCTAGATTTAATTTTAGTGGAAAGACAAGCATATTGCCAACAATGAAGGTGCATGTCAAACAAAACTTTTACCTATTAAATTTTCTAATAGCACAAACACAAACACATTGGAAATGATAGAATTACAAGGGGAAGTAAATATAATGTGTGCTACATTTCCTTCTAGCACAAACAATCAAATTTCCAACAACAATATTGCATTGTGGAAAAAATCTATTACGTGCTAAGTTTCGTTTTAGCACAAACACACACATAGTATCAATAATGGCATTGCAAGGTGAAAAAAGAAATTGCTCACAGAAAAGCACATAAGATTGTTTTAGGGTGACAGAAATGTAGCATGTGCTATATTTACCTCTAAAATAAACACAAACATAACACCAACAAAATGACAGCCAAAAAAGAAATGGAGCAATTCTAGATTCCCTTCTAGCTTAAACATAAGCACATTGCTAATAACGACATTGCAAGGTGAATGAGATATAACTTGTGTTAGATTTCATTCTAAAAAAAACACAAGCACACAACAACATTATACAGTGAAAAAAATCTAGTGTGCCAGATTTAATTACAGCATAAACACAAGCTTGTTGGCAACAACAAAATTGTAGGGAAAACCAAATTTGCTTCCTACTAGATTTTCTTCCAGCACAAATACAAGCATATTGCAAGATGAAAGAATCTAAAGTGTGCTAGATTTATTTTTAGCACAAACATGACTACATAAAAACATTGTATGGTTAAAAAAATATATCACATGTGATATTTACTTCTATCACAAACAAAAACATATTTTTAGCAAGAACATTACAAGGCAAAAGAAATCTAGGGCAGTCACACACAAGCACATTGGAAACAACAACATTTCAAGATGAAAGAAATATAACATATGCTAGATTTTCTTCTAGCACAAACACAAGAACATAACATTGCATTGTGAGCTAAATCTATCCTTTGTTATATTTACTTCTAGCACAAATTAAAGAATGTTGTGAACAATAATATTGCAAGGAAAAGAAGTTTACTGTGTGCTATATTTTCTTCTATAACAAAAGCACATTGCCAATAAAAACATTGCATAGTGGAAGAAATATAACTTGTTTTATATTTACTTCTAGTATAAACAAAAGCATGTTTCTAATGACAACATTGTAAGCCAAAAAATCTAGCACATGTTATTTTTACTTAGAGAAAAACCACAAGAACATTGCAAATAATAGCAGTGCATGGTGAAGGAAATCTAGCATGTGCTATATTTTCTTCAAGTGTAAATAACCAAATTGTCAATAACAACATTGGAGTTTAAAAGAAATCTAGCACATTCTAAATTTCCTTCTAACATAAACACAAGCACGTTACCAATAAAAAACTTGCAAGTTCAAAGAAGTCTAACAAAAGATAAATTTCATTCTAGCATAAACACAAGCACATAGCATCATTGTTGGGTGAAAAAATCTACTGCGTGCTAGATTTAATTCTAGCACAAACACAAATACATTTCCAACAACAACATTACAGGGAAAGATAAATCCAGCACATGCTAGATTTCCTTCTAACACAAACACAAGAACATTTGCAAAACAATATTACAAAGTGATGGAAATCTAGTGCATGCTAAAATTCATTCTGGCGCAAACAAAAACACGTAAAAATATTGCAGAGTGAAGAAAAAACTAATGTATTCTAGATTTACTTTAGCGCAAATACATGCATGTTTCCAACAACAACAATGCAAGGAAAAAGAAATATAGTGGATGCTAGATTTCCTTCTATCACAAATGCAAGCACATCACAACATAGTAGACTTAAATAAATCTAATGCATGCTAATTTTAATTATAGAATATACACAAAAATATTACTAACAACAATATTATAGGGTAAACGAAATCTACTTCCCGCTAGATTTATTTTCAGCACAAACACATCCACATTACTAACAACAATATTACAAGTTGGAAGAAATATAATGTGTGCGATATTTCCTTTTGGCACAAATAGAATCACATAACAACATTTCAGAGATAAATAAATCTAGTGCATTCTATATTTACTTCTAGCACAAACGCAAGAATATTACCAATAACAATATTTAATAGAAAAAAAAATCTATAGCATGTTAAATTTACTTATATCAAAAATTGTAGCACGTTTCTAAAAAGAACATTTCAAGGTGAAAGAAATGTAATACATGCTAGATTCACTTCTAGCATGAACACAAGTCTATTGCCAATAACAACATTGCAAGGTGAAGGACATCTAATCCATGTTATATTTCCTTATAGTACAAACAACCAAATTTTCAATAACATTTCATTGTAAATGAAATCTATCTCATGGGTTAGATTTCCTTCTGGGACAAACACAAGAACAAGAATGTTGTTAATAAAAACATTGGAAGGTGGTTCATCTAGACATTTTCAATATAAACATTGTATAATTGATACATCTAGTTTAATAAATTTACAATTGAATTATTCATTCATCATCATATTAAACCCAATCATATAATGAAACATCCATAGCTCCTTATTGTAATATTGAAAAAATAGTCGAGTCATTTGTAATCAAATACCTCAAGTGATAAATATTATGTCTCATTAGTTAATGAAATGAAACATTTAAAAATATGTATCTAAGATTTTCTAAATTGATCATCAATAAAAGTGCATTTTTGGCACCTCCCTTGAATGTAACCTCTAATTTCGTCTCGTTAGACATAATTATCATATAAGAATAAATCAAATCAAGAATCCCTTATTCAATTAAAGAAAAAAAGTATCTTATGCTTCATAAAGACAATTCTCAAAATAATTGTAAAGATTAATTCACACCTTTATTGAAGCCTTTAATGGTCCCCTTATTACTCAATTTGTATCACCAATGTTCACCAAAATTCCCAAACAAGTGAAGTCAAATTATAAGGCTAGGTGATTATAAAGTTTCTCCTTTGGAGTCTTTAATGGTTATCATTAAAAAAACTAGTGGCACTCAACTTATTTAGTGTACCAATACATTTCCATATTTCTAAGATAAAAGCACCATAAACCAAAGTGCAGAATCTTCCTAAGAATGTTATGGCAACCCCTACATTAGTGATTTGGCTCGCAAAGGTCAGATTCATTTATTGCATAAAAATTGCCTTGCTTTAGGAACAATCCTTGTTCTTCCATCCATAGACTTGACCATTATAGAAATCCCCACATCAATGATTTCACTCATAAAGATTAGATTCATTTACTGCATAAAACATGCCTTTCCTTAGGAACAATCCTTGTTTTTCCAGCCTCAGACTTGAACATTACTAATCTAATAAATAAAATATTGTAGGCAAAATTAACACCAAATAACACCATGAGAATTTTTTTTCATCATTGTGTGCAAAACATTCTCTACCACAATTAACACCAGATATCACTGTGACAGCATATTTTTCCTCATTGTGCGCAAAACATTCTCTAGCAAATAAAAAATTGGCTTTTTAGGTCTCCAAAAAAGTACCAATCCCAGGAGCTAAGACAACCAACTATCGAGCAACAAGTGCCCAAGAGATATAAAAAAAAATGGTTTTTCATGTCTCTGAAAAAGCACCAATCCCAGGAGCTAAGACAACCAGCTATCGAACAACAAGTGCCCAAGAGATAATACAACTAGCTATCGAACAACAATGTGTGCAAAACATTGTCTCTCTAAAAAAAGCCAAGCCCAAGAGCTAAGACAACCAGCTATTGAACAACAAGCGCCCAAAAGCTAAGAAAGCCAGCTATCAAACAACAAGACACAAGTAAACACCAAGCACCAAGTCACAAGGGAAGAGCCGATGAGGGCATGTGCACAAAACATCGGTTACGATGTGAAAGAGAGATGAATATAAAAACCATAGTAATATTTCACTCCAACGATGTGGTATTAATCTCATGCATTATAAAAAAATAACACACAGGATGGTTTTCAAGCTCTAATGATCCAAATTCCGCAACTTCATTTGTTTTTCAAGTGTATGGTCATAAATATGATTGGATTGCACGCTAAATGGATGAAACGTTTTTGTTTTCAAAGTCATTCTGGCAAAGGAGTTATTGATCTAAAGGGTTGGATCGAAACATATAAGCAAACTATATTTACAAGTTGCATCGTTGATTAAAGCATTGGAGGATGTCTCTCCTTACAGGAAATACTACATGGTTGACTGGAGCTGGAGGACTTATCAAAGATATTCAAATTTTAAATATTGATGATTTATTGGTTCATGTAAAGGTGAGTTAGGGTGTTTTAAATGAAGCATTAGACTCATGGTCTGTGTTGAGGACTTGTAATGGTTTTTTTAGTTATTCAAGCTTTTATATGGAAATCACATTTTTATGATATGTTGGTAATACACATATTTAGGAATTTCTCTATGTTTGTAATGGCATTTTGAGTATTGAATATGGAAAGAAGCACCAGCAAGTAAATCATATATAGAGGTAAGCTAAAATTGATGAAAACTAGGAATTTCATTGTTTAATCCTTGACAAAATGTCATTGGTAGGTACTAATTTCATTTGTTGATGATCTCCTATTATTATTGCATTTCTTACTTCATGTAGAAACCGTTCCTCCATTGCAGCGCCAAAGTCAAAATCTAGATTTCTGAGGAACTGATCTATGTAAAAACCTCTTATGTACATTTCCCATGCATAACCATGTTCTTTACTGTCATTGTATAGGGATTTTCGCTCGTCATTGAAAATTGCAATAAGAAACCATCGTAAAAACACAGGTCATTTTTCTTTCAACTACCATGATGTTATGCTAGTTATTCCCTCATTTTCTACTAACCTCTATACATATTCTACCACCTTTTTGATAGTCGCCTTCACCCTCAGAGGCATGCCTTCATCCAAACCAACCTTGGAGATTGAAAATGGCCATTATACATCTCAGTTCCCTAAGATGGATCATGAGCTATTGTCTATTGTTGATAGTAATTCAATTGGCAAAAGCAACAATATTGTCTTGATCACCGAGGGCTCTTCTTTTGTTTTCCCTGTTGTATGCTCTATAAGATCAAAGAGTTCATAAATGTCATTTGCTTCTTCCATACTATAATTTTAAGATATGAAAGCTACTACTATTGAGAGGAAATCTAAGACTCCTAGTTTCGCTACTAGAAAAACTCATACTCATATCATAGAGGATAAAGATAATACTGCTTGCTTGCTAAGAGAAGAAAACAACTGCTTTTATAAAAGACTAAAACCATGTCAACAGTTGCACATGGAAGACATGAATTTTCAAACAACACAAGAGGAGCTCATAGGTGCGAATCACCAGGAGCTCCTACAAATAAATATGCCACTTGGGCTTCACATTAAACTTCCATAATAAATAGATACACTTAGTTAGGGATAGTAAATCAAATCCCTGAATGATAGGAACTGAATGTCCAAGAAAAGAAGAATCACAACTATGTAATAGTAATTACCTAATCTCCATTAATTATAACACTCCCTCTTAATGGCGAAAGGGTTCTTAAACACACCTAACATTTCCCTAAAAAAATTAAACTTCAGTCTTCCCAGAGGATTAGTAAATATATCAGCCATATTTATCACAAGAATTACAATATTCAACACAAGTCTCTTTGGACTGCACCTTCTCCTTGAAAAAATGAAATTGAGTGTCTATCTGCTTAGTGTTTTTATGAAACACAGGGTTGTAGGCCAGTTTGATGGAACTTTGATTATCGCAATTGATAACCGTAGCTTATGTTTGTTCTTCTCCTGCATCTTGGAGAAGTCTATGCAACGAAACTGCCTCACATGTTGCTGCACACATAGCTTGATATTCTGCTTCTACTAAGGATAAGGCTACATTATGCAGCTTCTTGCTGCACCAAGAGATGAACCTGGACCCAATGTTGAAGGTGTAACCTGTAATTGATATTCTGCCATCTAAATTTTCTGCCCAACTAGAGTTTGTATAACATGTCAAACTAACATTAAATGAGTCTAAATATAAAATACCAAAGTCTGAAGTTTCTTGCAAATACCTCAATACTCCTTTCACTGCAATCCAATGGTTCTCATGAGGTCGTGTCATGAACTGACTCAAAACACTCACTGCATAGGCTAGGTCTGGTCTCGTTGTAGTCAAATAGATAAGACTACCAACAAACTGTCTGTACAATGTTGTCCCTGCATATTTCAAACCATCATATACTTGAAGTTTGTTGTTCTATTGTAAAGACACAAATGTAGCCTTGTACTCATCCATTTTAAATTTAGTCAACAAACTCTTAGCATACTTACCCCGGGACATGAAAGTTTGATTTGAATCTCTCCAAACTTCTAGACCCAAACATTAATGCATTTCTCCAAGGTCTTTCATCTCAAATTTCTGTGATAACTGCTGCTTTATTTCTTCAATGAGATTGACTCAACCCCTTGTCACGATCAGATCATCTACATATAAAGAAATCAACACTATCTGCCCCTCATCATTAAATGCAGTATACAAATTGGGATCATTTTTGTTCCGTTTATAACCATGCATGAGGAAAAATGAATCAATTTTTTCGTACCAGGATCTAGGAGCCTGCTTTAAACCATATAAAGCTTTCTCTAATCTACATACTAATTTCTCTTCTCCCTTTTTAACAAACCCCTCAGTCTGCACTAAGTATACTTCTTTTAAATCACCATTTAATAAAGCATATTTAACATCTAATTGATGTATTTTCCAATGATGCTTCATGGCTAAAGCAATAATCAATCTAATGGTATTTAGTTTTGCAACAGGGGCAAATGTTTCCTCAAAATCAATACCTTCTTTCTGGGAATACCCCTTTGCAACCAACCTTGCTTTATGCTTATCAATAGACCCATCTGCTTTAAATTTCAAATTAAATAACCATTTTCAACCTATGGGTTGTTTAACATTAGGAAGCTTTACTATATCACAAGTATTGTTCTTAATAATAGATTCAAATTCCTCTTTCATTGCTTCATTACATTCAAAATAATTACTAGCTTCATAAAAATTAGAAGGTTCTGTAATGTTTAACATACTAGTCATGAGCACACAATCCCTATATCAAGTTGGTAACTGTTTCAGCCTCCTAGATATCCTGAGTGGTGGGGGTTAAACTATTTTGTTGTGTTATTCTCTTTATGGAATGAACTCGATTTATTCCTCTCTATCTTGTTGCTGCTGTTGTTGTTGTTGCTATTGCTGTTGTTGTTGTTGTTGCTACTGTTGTTGTTGTTGCTATTGCTGACTGGTCCCTATTTCAATATCCTCATCTAAAAGTAAGGGTACATGCCATTCTTCAATCTTTTGAACAAGATTTCCATCATCAACCTATTCATGGAATACTATAAAATGAAGGTACATTGTATTGTATTGCATAGTGAGTATAAGCCTTATACTCACTATAGTATACAATGAAGGTACATTTAATGGCCTTTGATTCTAACTTCTTCCTGTTCTCTTTGGGAACATGCACAAAAGCTTTATGGCCAAATACTCTAAGGTGACTTACTATAGGCTTGAAGGCAAACAATGCTTCAAGAGGAGTTTTATAATCAAGACTTTTAGTGGGACTCCTATTCTTTAAATACACTGCAGTATTAACAGTGTCAGCCCAAAAAGCATTAGTTAGATCCTTATCTTCCAACATACTGCGAGCACACTCCACCAGTGTTCTGTTATTCCTCTCAGCTACTCCATTCTGCGGAGGAGTGTAAGGTGTTGTAAACTGCTGCTATATCCCATGCTCTTTGCAGTATTTGATGAAAACCCCTTTCTTGAATTCTCCACCTTGATCTGATTGAAGAATCCTGATGAGCTTTCATGTCTGCTTCTCAATCATGTTTCTGAATTGCTTGAAATATTCAAAAGCGTGAATCTTCTGTTTAAGAAAATATACCCATGTGAATCTTGTACAATCATCAACAAATATTAAAAAATAGTAGGCCCCACCTAATGATCTTGTCTGCATCGGGCCACATAAATCACTGTGTACAAGTTCGAGTATATCCCTCTGTTTCCTATATTTGATAGCAGGAAATTCATCTCTATTTTGTTTATCGAATGCACATGCTTCACAATCAATATGCAAATTTCTCAAAACAGGAAGACCATCTACCATACCTTTGTTCTGCAACAGAAGAAGGTCACTGAAAATTACGTGCCCAAGTCGCTGATGCCACACATTTTCAGCAGACATATCCAATGACATCAAGGCTTGCTATGGTGTACTCTTCACATCTAGTTTGTAGAGTCCTCCTATGCGAATACCTATAGTAATAGGCTTCATCTAGTCCAACAAGTCTTTAATAATACAATGATATTTAAAAAATTCTACCTTCAGATCCCGATATGTAATCTTTAATATGAAAATCAGGTTCTTCTTAATACCAGGAGCCTACCACACATTAGATATATTCTTGATCTTTCCATTAGGCAAAGTAACAAGGACATCTCCATGTCCCTTTATCTCATACCCTCTATTATCTCTAAGGTATACTTTTACTCTAGTGTTGGATTCTCTAAAATTTCTGAACCATTCCTTTTTACCTGTCATATGTGAGGAGGCACCAGAATCTACGAACCAAATATCTAATTCATCCTCCTTAGTAGCTAAAGTAGTCTCAGCCTCAGCCATAAAAAATTTGACATCCTAATTTTCATCTGCATCTGCATCAGCCATATGACCTGCATGTCTTCTCTGCTTGTACCTTTCCCCGTCTGCCTTTTTCTTATGGAAAAATTTAGCAATATGGCCTATCTTACCACAATAAAAGCATTTAGGAGCAGAGCCATGTTTATGCAAGGTCATACCTTGTGGTGTCATTTTTCTTGATGCACTGCCTCTCCTGTGATCAGCCACTGCTTTCCCTTTTGGCTTGAACTCTGTCATCAATGCAAGATCTAGACTTTGAGGTTTGATAGACAACCTCCTTTCATCTTCTTGTAGCAAAATCCGAGTGAGCTCTTCAAATCCTAGAGGATTTTCTCTTGCATTTAATCTATTTATAAACATCTGATAATCATCCATCATGCCATTCATGGTAATTGTCACCAGATCATCATTTTCCATGGTCTGACCGATATCAGTTAGCTTATCTTTAACCTCCTTTATCTGACATATGAGTGAAGAAACAAACTCATTCTCCTCCATCTTGATTGAGAGAATCTTCTTCTTGAGGTACAAGTTTTGACTGGTGTTCTTGATCTCATACATCTCTTTGAGAATTATCCAGATGTCATTTGTTGTCTTGCAATCCCAAATGTGAGGGATGATGCAACCTTTGACTGATAACTTGAGTAGTACCTTCGCCTTCATCTCCCTTTTGTCCCAGTCTTGAATTGTTGTATTTGATCCACCAATTGCAGTAGTTGGCTTGAATTCATCACCGGTGGCAATGCTATAGGCATTATGTCCCTCAAGCAGAGTCTAGAGCTTAAATTTCCAATTTGTGTAATTGGAACCATCAAGCTTATTACTCTGATTGAGATCAGCTTTAGCGATTTTATTATTCATCTTAAATGAATAATCAATTTAAACAATCCTTGAATGTTAAAAAAATACCTTGTTCACTGAGAATTTTCTTCGCAAAAAGAATTGCCCTGAATAATACTAATTCCTCAAATTTCAATTCCAAATCTTTAAGAAAAGAAAAAAAAGATCACTCCAAAATTATTATAATAAATACACACCCCCTTTCTTTTTAAAAAATAAGGAGCCCTTGAATTAACAAAAAATCCACAGTCTTTTTTATTTTTTATTTTTTATTTTTTAAATTAAAGGTTTGAAAAAACTTCAATTAAAAGATTTAATTGTTTGATAGATGATTATTTCTTCACCACAGTTGCGAGGAGGAGGAACAAAAAAACTTCTCACTTGACGCTGCCACAGTCACTAAGATTCTCTTGGTCAATACACTTCCTCTATGCAAATGATAGAGAACCCGCAGTCTCCATGCGTAGCCCCTTCAACATAGCAACTGTCTGAATGATAGGTCCAGTGCACGCAGCCCATGCAGCAACACTAGGGAAAATCCTCTCTGCCTCACGGCCTTCTGAATGTTGCTGCAACTTACTCTTCCTTGCAAATCTATTGGCGTTGTATTGATCTCCATGTAGCCTGCTAACAAAGCCTCCTTGGCTTCACCACCACACGGGTCCAGAGGCATGCATCCACCACATAGTCCTCTCTTGCAGTAACTAGGAGATTTGACCTCCACGTAACTACGCAACCACACATCTATGCAGACTTGTTCCTTCTCCTCGCCACAGGCCTCCTGGTATGAGCACCTTTCACCCTAGTAGACTCACACAACACAAAATTTCTTTGTTTTTTATCACACTCCTCTTCAACGATCAATGAAAAGTCATCCACCACACAGCTATGACAGACTCCTTCCTCAACAAAACACAGTCAATGTTTTCCATGCAGCTTCCAGGCACACATAGCCTTTAAAAAATGCAGCCAGCACAATCATCAAAACTATTTACCTCATATCTGTGACTAGTTGCTGAGGTACACCGAAATCCTACGACGATACATCGCCTACGTACACCAAAAACCTACCATGATGCAGCAAATGAATAATGAGCGAAGTCCCCAAGAGTATCGGCGTGAGCTACTCTTCAGCTTCTCGCGATGACATCATGTTCCTCAACTCAACGTACAGGCTTCTCCTTCCTGCAGATCTTATACCATGTCAATAGTTGCACATGGAAGACATGAATTGGAAAACAACACAACAAGAGCTCACAGGTGCGGATCACCAAGAGCTCCTAAAAGCAAATACGCCACTTGGGCTTCACATTAAAATCCCATAATAAATAGATACACTTAATTAGGGATAGTAAATAAAATCCCTTAATGATAGGAACTGAATGTCCAAGAAAAGCATAATCATAACTACGTAACAATAATTACCTAATCTCCATTAATTCTAACAAGCTAGACCATATAAAGGATGTTTCCTCTTATCCACTATAATCGACAAAGAAGCCGAAAAGCTTGTACTAAGAAAGCCTCATACAAAACACACCATACAAATCCTTCCTGATAACATCTAACTAATTGAAGAGAGGACTATACGAAAGCTAATACAATAGATGACAACCACCAATACTTGGAACAAGCCTATACTAAAACTAGTATCTGTTAAGACTGATAACTCATACCTAGAGAAAATAATAAAGATAATACCAATTGATAGCCTGCTACTGAGAAAAGATAGAAAGCTCATATTGATATCAGAAAGGAAAGTTCATATTGAGATCGAGGTCAAATCGTAGCTCACAGAAAATTAAACCAAGACAACAAGCTTTTTGGCGAAGGACTTCAACTTAGCAAGGTATTTAAAGCTTGGTTCAGCTAATAATCCCATTTCCATCTAAGAATAGTTGCCCAATGACTTGGGAAGCTAAGAGCTGATAAGAAAGAGAAATTGGCACTAGCTTAATCACCTGCTTCTCTTTCGAACAACATAACAATGGAAAATCAACCTGGCAAAATAGATCTAGTAATGGTAAGAACAAGCCATTGATGGAAAAATATTTTGTTGCAAATGATGTTTCAGGCATGTTTTCACTTAACAAGACAATTTCTTCCAACATGCCCATGAGAACTTGTTCACTCCCTTTGTTTCCAGCTGCATGCCAAAGTTGTATAACTAAATCAGTCATTATTTTTTTTAACTTTTAAAAGACTTGGAAGGCTAGTGCTGAGAAACACTTCCTTGCCCTCAATATAATATTTAATTGTGAAATAGTCCAACCATTTACAAAGGTAGAAATTCCTTGTATCAGACTCATGGAGCCATCTAAATATGAAATTGCATGTTTAAGACTGATAAAGGTCAACTTCAAACAAATGAGATAGTACAAAGGTTTGTAGGACTTTCAAATATTACATTGAAGAAAGAAAAAAGTGAAAAAAATCCTACAACGGCCCTAAAAGATGATCTTGTGGAAGTTTGATGTATGTGCCTTGCCTAACATATGTAGAATATAAGCACTAAGTGATCACATGCACCAGTGGCTTGCTGAAACAAAATAGAAGGACATGCACTATGATAAATTACCTTCAAACTGTGGTTCAAAAACTGACAGAATATTAATGGCAGAGGATCCAATATTAATTCCTTGAATGATCTAACCATGAGCCACCTAGATTGTGTGGAAAAAAATTAAAATTGCATCCCAAAGTGCAATCCATCCCTGAAGAGAAAAATGCAACTTTTTATCCTAGTATAGTGCAAAAGCAGGGGGACTATTCTTTATCGCTACTAGTACACATGCTTTAGGCTGCAAAACAATAGGAATAGAGGACAAAACTGCAACATGCTTATCTGGAAATATTTCTCTAGGGAGCAAGGTACCAACAAATAAAATATTATTGCTTGACTATGTACTTGGATAAGAAGTCGGTTCCACATGCAACATCCACTACAAATGCTCCAAAAGTACACCAAAAAGATATAGTAGAAGATATGAATATGTAGGCAGTTCTAGAGTCCATCTTTTGTTTACTTTCTCATAAGATTCCCCTCTTCCCTCGTCCTTCATACTTCTTCACACACATTCATTTTTCAAGTTCTTTAATTCGTTGTAATGTGTAATCTGAATGAACATTGTTATGGGGTAACAACCCCTTAACCTACTCTCCTTTCATCAATGCACACAACCTATAATGCTCAGTCATGACATCCAAACATTTTTGAATAAGAGAATTGAAAGGTTTCTGTTTTGGATGTTGAAGGCCGAGGAAATATGATTGTGGAGTAGGAGAAGTATCTCGTGCTTGTATGATAGTAGCACGAAACTGATGAAGAACTCCATCCTCATCAAGGGTAAATGTTTCCTTCCACTCATTAGCATCATTATCAGATGAAATAGCAGAAGAGAATCTAGAATCTGGGATTTTACTACCTACTTGTGTTGTGGTGATAGAAATCCCAAGATTTATTACCTCTTGCATGACCTGGATATGACTGGCTTCAATATTTTGAACAAGAGGATTAAGCAAAACTTCAGAGAATAACTACCTTAGCCGATCGCCTCATTTCTCAATATGAGGGTAAACACCCAAGATTTGAAAGGCTTCCATGGATTGTTCCAATAACATCAGAGCAGGGAGGTCACTGTATCCCTTTTTATGTGATGTACTAAACTTTTATGAGATCGAAGGCATCCTAACTATCTGTGGGGAGGTGTTTCTTGGAGTGCTAGAGAAAGATCTTGAATTTGGAACATGACTTGGAGTGTTTCCACTTATTCCATGAAGGTTTGGTGATGGCATTGTCAAACCTTGGTTTGAAGGTGTTGCTGCCTTTGACGCAAACCCTGACATTTTTACATCCACATATGCCATAAACTCTTTAAGCTTTTCTTCTATCAATATTTGCTTCTTTGTAAGATTAGGCCTTGGTTTAAACCATGGTGTTAAAAATTGTTTATCCCAAGGATATGTGTTTTGGCTTGGTACGTGTGATCCTAGAAGAGATGGAGTTACGAGGGCTTCACTCAATGAACCTCTGACATAGCATGTGCGTTCATGGCATACTAAACAATACCCTTAATTTGACTACATATTGGAAACTACTTTTAAAAATAACATTATTTAACCCCCTACCAATACAAACCCAATACACCTTCCCAATTAAAAAAACCCCTACTTTCACTAGATATTGTAGATATCCATTTTTTTATTAACATTTTTTATTCCCCTTTATACTTTTCATTAACTTTCAGCTCCATTTTTTATACCAGCCAATATAAAAACCTTATACCCCCTATTATATGCTCAATATATTATGTCATTTTTAACTCAATATATGTCCCCAAATATGAATGCACGTGGTATGGTATTGCTCCCCTAGTGAAGCCCCTCTGGATGGAGTATCTTGAGACCTTGGCGATCTATTTGCAATTGGAGTAGTGAATGGGGAAATGTTGCTCACACCCACATCTCACCTCTCTAATCGAGACCATTGAGATTGACTAGGCCCGAGTGCATGAGAACTTTTGGAAGCCAATTGATTTAGAGGGGCTAATAGAGATAAGGGGGATAGAGTTGATGATTTATTTGATCTTTGTGGTTGGTTTCAACTACCACTATTTGAAGGCGAGTCTGTGTTTCCTTGCTCAATATTCCTTTTCTGTAACCCCAGAAGACATTTTGTTGATGTTATGTGAAACCAGATGTTGCTGTACATTTGTTTGGTGTTGATCTTTTTTGTGAATCTCTAGGAGCGGTTTGAGAAACATCAGAACCATTTGAATTTGCCATTCACTGCAATAAAAATGATTTTAAGAGAGGAAAAATACCTACGATGAACACCAGCCCCACTATTATCTGTAGCACCTTGACAACCCCATAAGCAATGTATTGAATCATGCCTATAGCTGCTATCAGTTCAACAACTGTTTGTTCCCATACAAACAGTTACAACATAGCGATTACAGAAGCAAGACATACGATGATAATGATAGAAACAACAAACATGGAGGGTCATAGACTTCTGTCTCATAATGCAAAGGAAATGGTCGGGTTCAAACAGACTGAAAACTTTGATTGATCTTTTGGCGGGCTTTTGGGATTCGCCATGGCTCTGTTAGTCTATAACTCTGAATTGAGTCTTATGGTGTTTGTTTTAATACCATTTCTAAATGGGTGAAAACGGTGAAGAATAACATCCCTGTCATTACCATACGATGCCCCTTCCTGACTGATTCTCCAACAATATCTTGGCTACCATAGCTATATCCACTTGGATATCCTAAAAAGAAAGTCCTGCAGATACTAGTCTTGAAAGTACCTGTGGCTTGAAGTGTTCAATAAAGTCTTCTTTGACTCGTCACCTTCTTTTGTGGTTGAATATTATTCACGTTTCCCGAATCATCGCACGTACCTTTCTTCTCAACATTGTTGGTTCAAATTGGGCGGAATCTTATTATTTTGGATAGTTGTGGTTGGATGGGTAACTGGTGCATTTGTATCACTTGTTTTTGTTGGGAATTTTCTGCTAAATTCCAAAACAAAATCACTGAACAGAGAGTAATACTTTGTTTTTCCACAGGATATTTAACACAGAGAAGCTTAAAATAGATTGCTAGAGAAGCTCAGAGTTTTTCACACACATAAAAATTTATATTCATTAATAAACTGGCTGTTACAAACTTCATCCTCTTAACAGAGGGATTCACCAAGGACTTAAAAATATTACTTTGTCTCTTTTAGAAATTTTACACTACTGTGTGTAAAAATTTCTTTTACATTTACTGTTGTAAATAAAAAAAATCCTTACATATGCTCTGCTGTGAATTTCATTTTGTTCTTTTAAAGAACAACCACATTGCTGCATTACAAACTCTCCTTTTCACTGCTGTGTGAAAGATTTCATCAGTCGCACTGATGCGTGCTTCCCTTCTTCTCATTAAGTTACAAAATGCAACAACAACAAAACTAAAACATAACAATTGCAATTTTACTATGCCCATACTTCCGTAAAGAGAAAAACATTAAAATTTAAAATTTCTACCTACATTATATGAACAGGAGTAAATATCATTAATTATTTTACTGCAGTAAACGATGGTCAAACCCAAAACTTCACGTAATGTTCATGTGCAGGCTTGAACATAAAATTTGGCTTAATGGGACGGTGGAAAATGTTCATATTAATCCAACGGACATCGCTTTCCCAAACCAAATGAACAATACGCCCTAATGAAAAGTGGTTTTTGGAAAAGTACTGTGGACACGCGTCGAAAGGTGTACAATATCGGGGGCGTTTGAGAGAATACCACTTGATGATGAAAAGCGGTGTGATAAGCCTGGTTGTTTTCCTGAAATGGTTTTACGGTCGCCGTTTAATGGCGCTGCAATTGAAATTATATTTCAACGCTCCCCTTTAAGTTCAACTGTTGGGTTATCAGTCATACCCAGAATTTTCCTCAAAAATTCAAAACTTTTCTGGTCCAATGGCTTGGTCAGAATGTCTGCAACCTGCTCCTAAGTCCAGCAATGTTGTAAAACAATTTGTCCATTGTTTACCAATTCCTTGATGTAGTGAAGCTTTGTGTCAATGTGTTTCATTCTCTTATGAAACACAAAATTCTTGGATAATGCAATAGATGAGCTATTGTCACAAAAAATCACGGTTCCTTTTGCCTGCTCTTGGACTAAACTCCTTAACATCCTTCTCATCCAAACTGCTTGACATGCTGCTGCTGTAGCTGCCACGTATTCGGCCTCTACTGTAGACAACGCTACAATAGGATGCTTCTTAGAAGCCCATGAAATGGATCCTGAGCCCATGTGAAAAACATAACCGGATGTGCTTTTCTGATCATCTACACTTCCAGCCCAATCACTATCAATGTATCCAATTAAATCTGAACATTCTGAGGTAGTATATAAAATGCCAAACCTTTTAGTACCCTTAACATACCTATGAATCCTTTTTTCTCCCTTCCAATGTTCTTCTTTTGGCGTCCCCATGAATCTAGATATTAAATTAACAACATGCATTATATCCGGCCAAGTTGTAGTCAAATACATAAGGCTGCCAACTATGCTCTTGTACAAACTAGGATCAAAATCCTTGCTGCTGTCCTCTTTCCTGAGTTTTAATCCCATCACTGTGGGAGTGATTGTTGCCTTGCTGTCCTGCATGTTAAATCTTTCCAACACTTCATTTGCATATTGTGAGATAAAAATCTCATTTTCACTTTGTTCTACTTCTATTCCTAAGAAGTATCTTAGCAAACCCATGTTAGTCATTTCAAATTTTTCTTCATGACTGTTTTGAAATTTTCAATGAGATATTCATCATTATCTGTGAAGCTAACATCATCAACATATAACATGACAATTAGAAATTTACCATCTTTTTCATTGATGTAGAGGGTGGGTTCTCCCTCACACTTTTCAAATCCATTTTCCAGTAGATAGGAATCTATCCTACTATACCACGCTCTTGGTGCTTGCTTCAGCCCATAAAGAGGTTTCTTCAATCTGCACACTTTGTGCTATTGGCCTTTCTTTTCATAGCCTGAAGGTTGTTCAATGTAAACCTCTTCCATTAACAATCCATTTAGGAATGCTGACTTCACGTGCATTTGGTAAACTTTCCACTTGTTTTGTGTTGCTATGGATAGCACTACTCTCACGGTTTCATTCTGGCAACCGGTGCGAACGTTTCCTCATAGTCTCTCCCATACTGCTACTTGTATTCTTTGACAACAAGCCTTGCTTTATGTCTTTCTATTTTGCCTTCAACATTACTCTTGGTCTTGTAAACCCATTTAACTCCAATGACTTCTTTTCTTTTGGTAGTTCAACCAAATCCCATGTCTTGTTTCTTTCTATGGCATTGATCTCCTCATCCATAGCTTCTATCCATTTCCTATCCTTAATAGCATCTTCAACATGAATATGGTAATGAACATGACAATATAATGCAAACAAAGAATTCATACCTTCATTTGCTGCCTCTTTCTCATAAATATCACTTAAATTTCTGAACTTCTTACCTCTTTCATTTGGTGTACAAGTGCTTGAAGATGCACTTGAATTTTCTCCTTGTGGTGTGCTTAGAGAAGCACTTTCATTTCTCCTCAAGGGTGTCTCTTGTTGCCCTTGTGTTGGCACTACTGTTTGGGGATGTGTTTCAGCCATCTCCTCATCATCTTCATCATGTGACAAACAATTTTTAACATTCACTGTTTTCTCTATGCTTCCATCCCAAGCTTCCTCCTCAATGAACTGAACATCTCTGCTCACAAAAAACTTCTTGGTAGATGGGATATACAACCTGTAAGCTTTCAATTCCTCACTGTATCGAATGAAAGTACATTTCTCCCCTTTGCTATCCAAATTCCTCCTTAGCTGATGTGGAATGTGTGCATAAGCCACACATCCAAAAACTTTCATGTGGGTGACTCCTTGCTTTCTCCCACTCCATGCTTCTTCCGACACTCTGTTCATCACTGCTTTTGTAGGACACCTATTCAAAATATATGCTGCACAATGTACAGCTTCAGCCCAATAATCATTTGGCAAATGCTTTGCCTTCAACATGCTCATCGCCATATCCATGATTGTCCTGTTCTTCCTTTCAACAACTCCATTTTGCTGCGGAGTGTACCTTGTGGTAAACTATTTGTGAATTCCATTTTCTCTACAAAAACATAGAAATTCTTTGGAGATATACTCACCTCCTCTATCAGTTCTTAGAACTTTGATGTGCAGCCCACTTTGGTTTTCCACAAGTGCTTTGAAATTTCAAAAATTTTCAAACACTTCACTTTTGCTCTTCATGAAATAAACCCTAGTTTTTCTAGTAAAATCATCAATGAATGTGAATATATATTGGCTGCCTACTAGTGATGGAATTTTCATCGGTCCACATACATCTGAGTGAACAATCTTTAAGGGTGATTTTGTCCTTATGCTTTTCCCTGATGGAAAACTTTCTCTGTGTTGTTTCCCCAAGATACAACCTTCACCAAGGCTGTCTAGTTTCTCTATCAATGGTAATCCTCTTACCATTCCTTTTCTACTCAACAAGTTAAGACCTCCAAAGTTGAGATGTCTAAATCTCAACTGCCACAACCAATTTTCATCCTTTGGTACGCTTTGGAAAGCCTCTTGTGTCACTGCTGCTATTACTTCTTTATTTTTCAAATCTGCCTTTATTCTGAGAGGGAACATCCTGTTCCTTGTCATCTTCACTTCAGCAATACATAGTTTGTTGGGTTTTCTATCCATGATGGTGCATACATAATTCTCAAAGAAAATATTGTACCCCTTTTGAACAAGCTGACCAATACTCAAGAGGTTACATTTCATTCCAGGAACATAATAGACATCTGCTATGGTTTTCTTTTCACCTTTCTTTGTAAATATTTTAACTTCTCATTTTCCCATAACATAAATTTTACTATCAATCCCTAGTGTGACTTGTGATTTCACATTTTGATCTTATTTAGAAAACAAGGCTATGTTTCCTGTCATATGCTTGCTGCAACCGAAGTCTAGAAACCATAAATCATCACTGTTTGTTTCAGCCATGTTACCAGCTAAAAGCACATTATCTTGGCAGATATTTTCTCTAGTGATATTTGCACTAGATCTATTATTCATATCATGGTGCTTCTTCCTACATTCATTGGCATAATGCCCATATTTTTTACAATAGTAACATTGGACATTGGATTTATCATACCTTTGTCCTTGAGCATGATGTTGTCCACTTTATTGACTGTTGCCTTGGTCTTGGTTCTGATTTGGATTGCTGCCTCTTCCTTGAGCATTTGCTGGACTGTTTCTTCCACCTCTGTTTTGGCTTCTGCCTCTTCCTCTCTTGTTTCCTCTGCCTTGACCTCTTCCTCTTCTAAAGGACATTTGGGTCTTGAAGGCTTGCTCTAGAGATGAGTTTTCATTTCTACTCAACCTCTGCTCATGTGTTATCAGTAATGCATGTAGTTCATCAACTGTGAAGTTTGTGAGATCTTTTATCTCTTCTATGGTGGTGACAATCACATCGAACTTTGAGGGTAGGACCCTCAATAGTTTCTCCACAATCCTCCTTTCTTCAAGAATTTCTCCATGAGTCATTATCTGTGTGACCAGACCAATTACATGTGTGAAGAATGAGTCAATATTATCTGACTCCTTCATGCACAGATTCTCAAAATCTCTCCTCAACAACTGTAGTTTTGTTGTCTTCACTTTCTCCATGCCTTGATAGGTTGTCTTGAGAGTTTGCCATGCTTCTTTGGATGTGTTGGCTGTTGTTATCCTTGGAAACACACTCTCATGCACTGCTTGATACAAAAATACGAGGGCTTTTGAATCCTTCTTCTTATTGCTCTTCAACATATCTTTTTCTGCCTGAGTTAATCTGTTAAACTCATTTTCATCTGCTGGTTCTTCAAACCCATATTCAACAAATTCTCATAGATCTTGTGAGACAAACAAGGCTCTCATGGTTATTTCCCAATAGTCATAGTTTTTCCCATTAAATTGTGGGAGCTGAGTATTAAAGATACCCATGCTAGTGATGGTGTTGGCGATTCTTGCACTCTAAACTATGCTTCTACTACTTGACTCTGTATTTTAAAATAATTGACTGTTTTTTCAACAGAAACACAAAAATTAACTTGAGAAATACCTGGATCTTTGACTGAGTCCTCACTCTGCTGAGAAGCTGTTGCAGCAAAAATCCTTCCTTCAGCTTCTTTGACACCTTCAAAGAGCCTGGACAAGCTTTGATACCATGTTGGGAATTTTCTGCTAAATTCCAAAACAAAATCACTGAATAGAGAGTAATACTCTGTTTTTCCACAAGATCTTTAACTCGGGGAAGCTTAAAATAGATTGTTGGAGAAGCTCAGAGTTTTTCACACATAAAACTTTATATTCATTAATAAACTGGCTGTTACAAACTTCATCCTCTTAACACAGGGTTTCACCAAGAACTTAAAAAGATTACTCTGTCCCTTTTAGAAATTTTACACTAGTGTGTGTGTGTAAAAATTTCTTTTACATTTATTGTTGTAAATAAAAAAAAATTCTTACATATGCTATGCTGCGAATTTCGTTTTGTTCTTTTAAAAAAAAACCACGTTGCTGCGTTACAAACTCTCCTTTTCACTGCTCTGTAAAAGATTTCATGATTCACACTGATGCGTGCTTCCCTTCTTCTCATTGCATTACAAAATGCAACAACAACAAAACTAAAACATAACAATTGCATTTTTACTATGCCCATACTTCTGTAAAGAGAAAAACATTAAAATTCAAAATTTCTACCTACATTATACCAACAACAAGGGTAAATATCATTAATTATTTTACTACAATAAACTTAGATCAAACCCAAAACTTCAAGTAATGTTCATGTGCAGGCCTGAACATCAACATTGGCTTCATCATAGGGTGGACAGCCTTCATCTTAATCCAACGGTTGCCCAAACCAAACGAACAATACACCCCGGATGAAAAGTGGATTTTGGAAAAGCATTGTGGACACGCGTCCAAAGGTGTACAGTATTGGGGCGTTTGAGAGAATACCACTTGATCATGAAAAGCGGTGCAATAAGGCTGGCGGTTTTCCTGAAAGTCGCCGTTTAATGGAGCTGCAGTTGAAATTATATTTCAACAGTTTTACTGGTGAGGGCATCGAAGCGTGGAATCTTTGCTTATCCTATTGTTTAAGCTATTACCTAAGTCATGCCTGTTACATAGATATCGGTTATTGCTGCTCTATGTACGAGCAACAATAGGGATTTTTCTTTTCTTAATTAATACTTTTTGGATGGACACAAGAAATAACTTCTATCTTACTATTTTTCTAAAAGTGATCACACACAGATAAAACCTCTGTTGTCTCTGTATATCGGAGAACAAGGACCCAAAACAGGTTTAGTAGAGACTGTAATCTGCTGGGAACATACTTCAAGCATCTTCTCAAAACAGTAAGAACAAACAAGTATTTTCTCTTGCTCCTTGTTGAATACCATCTTGATTGTCACAATTCCCATCATCCAGCATAGAATCAAGGTGTATTTCAAGATAATCATGAATCAAATCAAGGTATGAGTGTGTGCATTGCAAGTTGGAGTAGCGCTAATCAATTTCCTGCAATTGATAGAAAGAGAACTTAGACAGAGGATTGAAAGCATTGATAATTTGCCTAAAACAAGTTTTGAATCCGTGTGAGGTTAACTTGAGATCATGCCCAACTTAATTGATGAGCGTTGTTGCAAATGAACAATGCCCATTATCCCCATAATTTCTTTAATCTGAGGTTAGGTATTACTATTTCCCTGATGTAATGTGTAAGTAAAGTAAATACTATTTTAATTACTCGTTGTCTCGTACAATGCTCTGGAGTATTAAATCAGTAATGAATCGTGATAAGTTGAAAAAATAAAGCCTTCCTCTCCAACAACAGAGATGTCTGTCAAATTGTTAAATGAAATTGATCTATATAACCAGGTTATTTATTTCTCCCTCCACACAATCAATCAGAGCATGTCTTAAAGTTCGTGGATTCTGGAAGGACTGAACCTATCTTGGGTTGTTCAAATGGGGTACCGCTTGCTGCTCGTAGTGCTCCTTATGTTGGTCGGATAATTTTGAAATAGCTGGATGGATAGAATGGTGGGAAGAATAATGAATAATTTCACTGGGCTGGGTAAAGAGCCCAACCTGGGTAAGGAGGAAACACGGTCAACCAAGGGAGGATCAATAAAAATGGGCTCAACACATGCTTACCTAGCTCACAACAAGGCCAGTTACAACACTGATTGGTCATAAAAGAGTCAGGGGCCCAGACTGGTAGGTACTGCGGTTTCAACCTTTCCACATTTCCGAATTGAAACTCCTCTTGCTTTTCGGGTCGACCTCGGAAAGAAAATGTTAAAATTCTATATGAAATTCTATATGCTTCTATGTGTGCGGTGATGATTATGACATAAAAAATCCAAGCCCCGGGGTACTGAACCACATTGATTTCATAGCGATCATATAATAGGGATAGCATCGAAACGTAAACATTTGATCAGTCACTTGTGGGAGTAGAGAATCCACTGAAGTATGAAATTTAGCTTTCAGGGTAGTAACCACATCCTAGCATGTAGAAAGAGCGTCCCGGTGGGTTGCCCACCACGGGGGGGTTTCAAGGCAATATCTAGCACTAACAATTCTCTGATCTTCCACGATCTCTTTTTCCATGTTAACAACGAAAATTTTGACATCAGGTGTTGTGGATGTTGGTACCGATCCATCTTACCGGTCAGACTAAGGAATAATGTCTTGTAGAGATGGCATATGATATTAATACCCAACTAATACGATACTAATAGCCAACTCGGTTACCTACTCGAATTCCATATTGAGCGTTATTAACACCTCATAATACTCAAAACCCATACAAAAACTTCATCAAAAAATCGTTGAGACTTTGTCTGAATTGGAATAGGTAGTTGGGAATCCAGAATTGAAGATCATCATGGGAAAAAACTCTCAAATATGATAATAATTAATCGGTATATTGTTAAAGCAAATTCATAGTTAAACATGTTACCAGATATTTGTTGTCCGGGGAGATGCACTAAACACAGTTTTTTTTTCATAACTGATAAACCTATGCTGCATTCGACCTTTTCTACATGGTGTGAGAAAACGTGCCACTGTTATTTGTGATAGGTGTTTGAAATGATTCTTTGAGGATTTGGGCAGATTTGATCAGACTTGTGATTTTTGTCAAGGGTTCGAGAATATGCAGGGAAAAGGACATGCGAGTGCAGACAGAAAAGGATATTAAATAGACATCGCAGAAACTATTTTTTTTTTAAATGCATGGATGTAATCAAAATTTCATTTAGAAGTAGGAGAAAACAGAATACAAAACTGAAAATAGAGAGTACCTGTATTTTGAATGAACTCTGAAACTTCCAATGGGCATGAATTCTGAAACTTCCAAAGGAGAAGAATAGGAAGCAAAATGAATTTGAAGGTTTGTCGAAATCTTGTGCAAATTAGACAAAATAGTGTACTGTGAATTTGTAAAAGTGATATAAATAAAAAATCTAAAATTTAGAAAAATTATGTGTACTTTTTATTTAAGAAAAATTTGGTGTATGTGATGGATTTTGCAAGTAAATAGTGAAAAATCTAAAATCTAAATAAATTATATATACTTTCCTATTTATTTTTTATCTCAAATAAAAAATTTATTAGTTATTAAAAAAATTAAAATTAGAAATTTTGAGAATTTATTAGCTTAAAGAATTTTAAAGTAAGGATTTTGGGTTTATATTTAATCCCTTTGTAATGATCTTTATGTTCTCATTTTTTTTTAATGTGAAGATAATATTGAACATATTGTGTCATTTTATGATCTAATAACCTATTGAATTGGTCTTGTTTGGTAAGGAATTCACTTCAATCAAGGCATTTGCAACTTTATGAGCGTGAAAAATAGAGTACTAGAATATTGTCTTCCAAAGCAACACCAACATCCATACCATGATTCTTTTCAAACACATGGCAATCCTTTTCCCACATTTCACCATCTTAAAATGGCCTTCAACTTCTAGGTTAGCCTACCTAGTCAATTCTCTATTATATCCACTAGTGACTTCCTAGGAAATATCACGTTAATTTAAAACTTGCTTACTTTCTCTTCACATAACCCGGTAATGGGTCATCAATTAATAGAGTTACCTTTCCATCATTTACCTTATCCATCTACTGGATACCTTAGCCGCTATCTCCCCAGGAAACTTAATTCTATATACATAATAATTGTCTCCATACTCGATATCTAACATATAGACGAACTTGTAGCTTAAAGCCATAACGCCTCGATACGCGATATCTTGAAAGGCCAATGGTTTGGTCCCTCAGGAAGAGGCTAAAGAGTGTCATTGATAATAATTAGTTGATACCTTAACATCCAAAATCCCAACATCCACGTCGTCGCTATCTGGTTGTCCCCTAGCCATCACCTTGGTGCCAAGTCAACCCTCCATTACCATGTCAACATGCCACATCACTTTCCACATTGGTGTGCTAAGTCATCTAGACCCACATTGATGCCACATCACTTGTGACATTGGTATGCTAGGTCATCTAGACCCACATTGATGCCACATTAGAATGGGACGTTAGGATGTCAAATCATCTGCTACGTAATTGACATGAGGTATCCCTCGGTCCACATTAACTCACCACATCATTACTCTATCCATATAGAGGTTTCTTGTTGGTGACTAGTGTGATACTTATCAATATCTAGAACCCAATATTGTGATATTTTGATAGGTCAGTTTGCCAACAACTAATACATCGCATTATTGTTGGTTGACCTTGAGGTGTCCTTAATATTGTTAGCTTGACATCTGACCTTTTGATGGACTCTAGTCCCCAATCATCAACTGGCAAACCTTGAACCCTCTATCTCCATGAACCAATGGATAATGTAGGATCTTCTAATATCAAGGACATGTTGGACATGGCATCTATATTAGTTGGGGCTTCTTGGGAAATCCAATGATGGGGAGCACTATTTTTGATCATTATAAACCATAGGTATATAGATGTTGTATGGGTACCAATGTGAGGTTTTTCAAAAAAATGATGGTTTTTGTTGGGGCCTTGGACATCATTTGAGGAGAAACACCATTACCATCCTAGGGCCTATGAGCGATAGTTAAGGCCTACATGTTTAAAGATATTTTATTCTACATGAATTGAAAAATTTAGATATTTTTGTCCGTGAGATCTTGAAATAAAAGAAAATGATATAGTTTATTTGCAATGTGAGCATTCATTCATCTATCATTAGGCTAGGTTGTCATAAAATTTGTAGGGAGGATATCACAAAGACCAATGTCGTCAGAAAGGTCTATAAAGAACTTTGAAAGAGGGTCTTGTTGAGCATATGGATCCCAAACTTCAAAACCCCCCAAAGAGAAATTTGAATCTCCCTCCATAGTAGTGTGATCCAAGTGAATGGAGTGGATCTTTACAAAAGAGAGCTAGAAATATTATCTATTAAATAAAGGCTTGTAAAGGTTGAATCAAGAGAAAGACATGTCCAGGACCTTAGATTAAATATCAACAAAGATTCCTGAGTGAATAGACTAATCATTTTTTAGTCTAACGAAACAAGAATTTCATCCTATGAAAAGAACCCCTAAATGGCCAATAACATATCTAGATAAAAACTCCCAATGAGGGAGAGAATTCTGTAGTAATTGGATCACCTTCCCCACCTTCACCATTGATTATTATATAATAACAATCTGAGGGTAGTGAACTAGATTTATCTGTTTATAGCTAAGTTTTTTAAAGGGTTGGCTAAGGCCTTGCAATTCAAGGATAATATTTTCATTTTGAATGAGATTCAAAGGTTAAAGCTCTTAGTGGCAAATGGATAGATTTTTGTTTCTTGGAGGAAATTTCTAAATTTTCATATTTATGTGCCAGTGACAAAAGGGATTTCCCCCTCTCTTGGGGGCATTTAGATGATCATCGCTAAGAGGCCCCAACCCTCTACTACAATCTAAAAAAGGTATGTTTGACGAGTGAAATGAGGGGGGAACAAAAGGGTGAGGAGAGCATCATAAATTATAACATGGGAAAATGTTAAAGAGGACGAGGGTAACAAGGAAACATATGTAATAGGGAGAAAAGGGGGAATAGAGGGGAGGGAAGGGCTGAAGGAGAACATCAAGGAGGAAAGAGCGAAAGAGAGCCCTGGGAAAAAACTTAGGTTGTCCCTTGGATCCAAGGGGGAGGAATTGATTCATGAAAGGAAAATAAAGCACAAAACACAATAAGAGATAGGTAAGGAATTAGAAAAAGGAGGTTCATGCTTGGGGAGAGAGGGCCCTACTATGAGGTTGGAGGCGCTTGTCCGAAAGTGTCTAGAAAACTTGATTAGGGTTGAAGATCAGGAGCACTCTTCTATACATGACACAAGGGAGAAAAAGAGCCTTGAGATTATGATATTCGAGGAGTTTCTTGAATGTGTGGAGTGTTGAGAGGTTTTTCATTGATTTCAAATCAAAGGCCATTGATGAATTGTAAGTAACCCTTGATAGGTTGCACGTATCATGAGTCTTCCTGAGAAATGTTTAAGCCTTCTTAAAAGACTGTCACCAAGGAATTCACTATCCCCTGAAGTTGACTATAATCCTCTACCTAAAATAATTCAGGATCACACAATGTGCTGAGAAAAAGCTTCAAGGATCTCATAATGTGAGGAGACAATTGCATACTAAAAATGCAATAGAGTATGAATAGTGTAAACATGTGTGTAAATCAATAAATAATAAACATATGTATGGATATTTGCTGATTGTATGCCTATGGTATCTCAGTCTCAAAGATGTGTATGGTAAACCCTTAGCTAGTGGGTATTTGATCTAACCTTGTGAAGGAAGATGGGCATTAGTCATCATGGTTGATCACATGATTTAGAGGATTCAAGTGTTCGTGAAACACTTTGTACCTTACATCAGTCACCTACATTATTTGCATCCAAGATGACAATTGAGGTAGTGAACACATTATCTAATCATGTTGGATGTCATTGTCCAAATATGGGTTGGGGGATGTCATTGTTGCATAAATTCTTTGTCAAATTACATAAACTAGATATCATCATCAAATAGCCTATGCTCAATAGACATGGGCATCTTCAGTGTAAAATCTTCCCTTCTTTTAAAAGAGGTTTAGATGGTAGACATCTTGAATGAAGGATTTTGAGGTATTTTGATAAAGTTTTTTTTTAATTATAGCTAAAGGCTTGAACCTAAGAGGATCGGTGTCCTCATATTGACCGGTTGGTGCTTGGATTGGCCTAAGAGGCTTGGTGTCCTCATTTATGGTTGACACCTCAAAGAATTAAAGAACTTATATTACAAGTTGGAGCCTATATTTATAAATGAGGGTTATAGTCCTCACTATATTAATAAAGTTAATTTTTTAGTTCTACTTCTTATGTTTTAGCTTATCTTTTTAACTCGCATAATATAGAAATTGTAAGAAATATCGGTTCACCGCGGCCCCCCCCCCCCCCCCCTAGGTCATCTACACCCACATTGATGCCACATTAGAATGAGACGTTAGGATGTCAAATCATCTGCTACGTAATTGACATGAGGTATCCCTCGGTCCACATTAACTCACCACATCATTACTCTATCCATATAGAGGTTTCTTGTTGGTGACTAGTGTGATACTTATCAATATCTAGAACCCAATATGGTGATATTTTGATAGGTCAATTTGCCAGCAACTAATACATTGCATTACTGTTGGTTGACCTTGAGGTGTCCTTAATATTGTTAGCTTGACATCTGACCTTTTGATGGACTCTAGTCCCCAATCATCAACTGGCAAACCTTGAACCCTCTATCTCCATGAACCAATGGATAATGTAGGATCTTCTAATATCAGGGACATGTTGGACATGGCATCTATATTAGTTGGGGCTTCTTGGGAAATTCAATGATGGGGAGCACTATTTGTGATCATTATAAACCATAGGTATATAGATGTTGTATGGGTACCAATGTGAGGTTTTTCAAAACAATGATGGTTTTATTTGGGGCCTTGGACATCATTTGAGGAGAAACACCATTACCATCCTAGGGCCTATGAGTGATATTTAAGGCCTACATGTTTAAAGATATTTTATTCTACATGAATTGAAAATTTTAGATATTTTTGTCCGTGAGATCTTGAAATAAAAGAAAATGATATAGTTTATTTGCAATGTGAGCATTCATTCATCTATCATTAGGCTAGGTTGTCATAAAATTTGTAGGGAGGATATCACAAAGACCAATTTCGTCAGAAAGGTCTATAAAGAACTTTGAAAGAGGGTCTTGTTGAGCATATGGATCCCAAACTTCAAAACCCCCCAAAGAGAAATTTGAATCTCCCTCCATAGTAGTGTGATCCAAGTGAATGGAGTGGATCTTTACAAAAGAGAGCTAGAAATATTATCTATTAAATATAGGCTTGTAAAGGTTGAATCAAGAGAAAGACATGTCCAGGACCTTAGATTAAATATCCGCAAAGATTCCTGAGTGAATAGACTAATCATTTTTTAGTCTAACGAAACAAGCATTTCATCCTATGAAAAGAACCCCTAAATGGCCAATAACATATCTAGATAAAAACTCCCAATGAGGGAGAGAATTCTGTAGTAATTGGATCACCTTCCCGACCTTCACCATTGATTCTTATATAATAACAATCTGAGGTTAGTGAACTAGATTGATCTGTTTATAGCTAAGTTTTTTAAAGGGTTGGCTAAGGCCTTGCAATTCAAGGATAATATTTTCATTTTGAATGAGATTCAAAGGTTAAAGCTCTTAGGGGCAAATGGATAGATTTTTGTTTCTTGGAGGAAATTTCTAAATTTTCATATTTATGTGCCAGTGACAAAAGGGATTTCCCCCTCTCTTGGGGGCATTTAGATGATCATCGCTAAGAGGCCCCAACCCTCTACTACAATCTAAAAAAGGGATGTTTGACGAGTGAAATGAGGGGGGAATGAGGAGAGCATCATAAATTATAACATGGGAGAATGTTAAAGAGGAGGAGGGTAACAAGGAAACATATGTAATAGGGAGAAAAGGGGGAATAGAGGGGAGGGAAGGGCTGAAGGAGAACATCAAGGAGGAAAGAGCGAAACAGAGCCCTGGGCAAAAAATTAGGTTGTCCCTTGGATCCAAGGGGGAGGAATTGATTCATGAAAGGAAAATAAAGCACAAAACAGAATAAGAGATAGGTAAGGAATTAGAGAAAGGAGGTTCATGCTTGGGGAGAGAGGGCCCTACTATGAGGTTGGAGGCGCTTGTCCGAAAGTGTCTAGAAAACTTGATTAGGGTTGAAGATCAGGAGAACTCTTCTATACATGACACAAGGGAGAAAAAGAGCCTTGAGATTATGATATTCGAGGAGTTTCTTGAATGTGTGGAGTGTTGAGAGGTTTTTCATTGATGTCAAATCAAAGGCCATTGATGAATTTTAAGTAACCCTTGATAGGTTGCACGTATCATGAGTCTTCCTGAGAAATTTTCAAGCCTTCTTAAAAGACTGTCACCAAGGAATTCACTATCCCCTGAAGTTGACTATAATCCTCTACCTAAAATAATTCAGGATCACACAATGTGCTGAGCAAAAGCTTCAAGGATCTCATAATGTGAGGAGACAATTTCATACTAAAAATGCAATAGAGTATGAATAGTGTAAACATGTGTGTAAATCAATAAATAATAAACATATGTATGGATATGTGCTGATTGTATGCCTATGGTATCTCAGTCTCAAAGATGTGTATGGTGAACCCTTAGCTAGTGGGTATTTGATCTAACCTTGTGAAGGAAGATGGGCATTAGTCATCATGGTTGATCACATGATTTAGAGGATTCAAGTGTTCGTGAAACACTTTGTACCTTACATCAGTCACCTACATTATTTGCATCCAAGATGACAATTGAGGTAGTGAACACATTATCTAATGATGTTGGATTTCATTGTCCAAATATGGGTTGGGGGATGTCATTGTTGCATAAATTCTTTGTCAAATTACATAAACTAGATATCATCATCAAATAGCCTATGCTCAATAGACATGGGCATCTTCAGTGTAAAATATTCCCTGCTTTTAAAAGAGGTTTAGATGGTAGACATCTTGAATGAAGGATTTTGAGATATTTTGATAAAAAAAAAAATTAATTATAGCTAAAGGCTTGAACCTAAGAGGATCGGTGTCCTCATATTGACCGGTTGGTGCTTGGATTGGCCTAAGAGGTTTGGTGTCCTAATTTATGGTTGACACCTCAAAGAATTAAAGAACTTATATTAAAAGTTGGAGCCTATATTTATAAATGAGGGTTATAGTCCTCACTATATTAATAAAGTTAATTTTTTAGTTCTACTTCTTATGTTTTGGCTTATCTTTTTAACTCGCATAATATAGAAATTGTAAGAAATATCGGTTCACCGCGGCCCCCCCCCCACCCCCCCCCCCCCACCCCCCCCCACCTAGTATTTCCAACAAGGGTTGAAACATATTTGGACCTAGTAGAGCCCATGCTTGTATTATTTATGTGATAGATAAGTGTTTTCCACCTATGTGTCTACTGAGAACCTCTCTCTGGCACTATAATGGTTAGTAATGGTTAGTAATGGCAACATAGCTATATGTACAAAATACTTGCAATATGTTTCAACATATATTTTTCTAAGTTGATATTCAGATATGTCATTAGGTAATGGAGAGATTTTTCAGTGATGTTTCAAACTATTAATCATTCAAAATTTCAAACCCTCGCCATATAGACTATATGAACAAGCTCATATTCTCTCCAAGGTCACCTTTAAATAATTAGGAGGTTGAGAATAAGATATTGTTGTCCAAATAGATCTGTTGACCTCAGAGTGCAATGTACCAGTTGTGCTTTCCACAGACTCTTGAGGTGGGACATTCCTTCAACCAATCTAGTAAACTCTTTAAAATAGAAGGATGTGCCAAGATGGTAGCTCTCATTTAATAAATCCATGTCTCTTTGTAATGAGATCATGGTAAACTCATTAGATTCTACTTATAATGGTTGTTCCAAATTCCACCTCAAACCTTGACAATTATGTTTCTAAATTCAACTTTCCTAGTAATCCTCTCAACATTACCTCAATTCTTGTGGATGTTTACGATTTTAAAACAGTTTGGATTGGTGCATTTATATTCTCACACAACTTTATTCATCTTCCAAGTTATGCTGAATCTAATGATAGATATTAGTAGAAATGATTCCCTCCAAGAGTCTCCAATAGTCTCCCATAAAATCACTTAAAGCTGGGATATTGCATTCATTCCCTCCAAAAATCTAACAATTTTTGAAATACATCTCAATCTTTTAGTTATAATTTTTACTAAAAATATATTTATATTATCAAAATAAATAACTTTAAATTATATATAATATATATATATAATATTTATATATATATATATAAGATATAGATATAGATATTAATTAACACACTAAATTAAATTAAATAAAATAATTCATAAATATTAAATCAATAGATGTTAATTAACACATTAAAATTATGTAATTATTACATAAATCAAATTACTGAAGAGTCATTTTTCCAACATTGACTTCATTGACTTTCCAAACAGTTTGTGGGAAATTTTCAAATTTCAAGAGCTTCTCAAACAATCAATTTGGCATTGAAGCATCTATAAAACTTTCAGTAGACAGACAAACCATTCTCTGAGGAGCATTATAGATAGGTTATTAACTCGACTATCCTCGGGGAGTATCGTGGAGCATTAACAGGTCAGGCACTTCTTGAAACAACCCTTCCAGACCACCAAGACAGATTTACGGGCTATGCAGTTACAACCATTCATTATGTGAGGCTCGATCTTCCATGGTTTTAGCTTAAAACAAGTTTTTTTTTTGGGTTTCTTTGTTTTTTCTCTTGAGAATTAGCTCTTTGACTAAATTATTATCATCTCCAGTAGGTATATGTAGGCATCTTAAATGGATTCTAAATAATTTTCACTCTAATATTTTGGTTGAAGTTAGTAGTATGATGTTTTTGTAGCCCCTTTGTTGGATAACGAAGAACAACGCCACCTCCTAGCACAATACCCTCCTTAACTGCTACCTTAGTGGAATTCAATGCATCTGTAACTCTGTCTTTCTTCTCCCCTACTTCTGCCTCACTAGCAACACCAATCTTCAGAACTGCAACTCCTCCTAAAAGCTTTGCCAACCTCTCTTGATACTTATCCTTATCATAGTCTGAGATGTTAGCTTGACATCCTGAATTTGCTCACATATTTCTTCAAAAGCCTTCTTATCACCATCTCCATCATGAATTATTGTGCCATCCTTCGATACAATTACCTTCTTTGCTGAACCAAACATATCGACTTCAACCTTTTCAAGCTTCATGCCAATTTATTCTATAATCATTACCACCACTAAGTACAACAAGATCCTCCAAGTTGGCTTTTCTGTTTTCTCCAAAACCTGGATATTTGATTGCACATACCTTCACTTCGACACAAATTTTATTTAGAATTAGGGTTGCTAGTGCATCACTCTCTACATCCTCGGGAACAATCATAAGAGATATTTACTTTATTAAGGCCAAATTAATTGCATTGAAATTTGAATTTTTCTCTTCATGTATCAATATTAGAGGATTCTCTAATTCACATTTTTGGGCCTTCTCATTTGTGATAAAATACGGGGATATATAATCCCTGTCTAGCTTCTTTCCTTCGACAACCTCCAATTCATTGTACAATGTCTTCCCATCTGCAATAGTTATGAATCACTCCTTAGCCAACTTTTTGCATTTCTTTGGCAATCAGCTCACCAATTTCCCTCTTACCATTTGTTGAGATGGTTCCTACCTATTGAATTTCCTTGGATGTGTTTATCATCCTTTCTTTAATTTTTAAATGAGCCACAACTACATCAATTTCCATGTTAATGCCCCGTCTCAAATCCATTGCATTCATCCTAGCTGCAACTAACTTATGGCCTTCTGTGACTATTGCACGAGTAAAGATGGTCGCATAGGTAGTTCCGTCTCTTGGAACATCATTTGTAGCATTGGAAACTTGTTTCACAAGACTTGCACTAAAATTCTTTAACTTGTTACTAAACTCAATAACTTTTGTTAGACTAGCATACATAACACACAATGGATTTATACTTAGAGACAGACAAATGGAGAAACAACAAGATTACTTAATCAGAAATAGCAGAATAGATAAAACAATCATTGGAGAACATAAATCACTTTTCATTACAATACAGGCTTGGGCCTTGGCTTGCTTCCCTTGGCCAAAGAAATTACAAATTTATAGAGGCAGAAGAAGGATCTAGAATCTTGTGTGTGGTTGGGATGGAGATCTGAAATGATCTAGAAAGCATTGGCGGTGTAGGAGGTTCTAGAATCTTGGATGTGATTCTAGAAACTAATGGAGGTGTAGAAAGATCTAGAATCCTAGAGATCTAGAAATATCTGATCTGGAATCCTCCATGAATTTGGCTTCACACTTAACATTCTCCCACTTGAAGCCAAATAAGAGTCATCAAGTCACACCGAGTCCTACCATGCCTCTACACAACTCATGTTTATTTTGTGGTACAATCTTAGTGAGCATATTAGCAGGGTTCCTATCTATATGGATCTTTTCCAAGGATAACTATTCTTCCTCCAACACATGCCAGATCCAACGGTACCTTAAGTCAATGTGCTTGGTTTTTGAATCAAATTTTGGATTTTTCGCCAAGTGAATGGCACTTTGACTATCACAATATAACACATACTTGTCATGCTTTATTCCTATCTCTCCTAAGAATCGCTGCATCCACAACATCTCTTTACAAGCTTCTGTTGTAGCTATGTACTCTTCTTCTGTTGTAGACAGGGCTACTATTCTTTATAGCCTTGACACCCAAGATATTGCTGCACCTGCAAATGTATACAATTAACCTATAGTGGACATTCTGGTATCCATATCTCCAACCATATCCACATCTATAAATCCTTCAAGCACAGTCTCATCTTGACCAAAACATAAACAATAATGACTAGTACCCTTAAGATACCTTCAAATCCATTTTACTGCTTGCCAATGTTGTTTTCCTAGATTGGCAAGGAACCTACTCACTACTCCCACTGAATATGCAATGTCTGGTCATATGCATACCATGGCATACATTAAACTGCCAACTGTTGAAGCATAAGGAATTTTTCTCATCTCTTCTTTCTCTTTGTCATTACTAGGACATAATTCAGTACTCAACTTGAAGTAGGCTACAAGGGGTGTGCCAACTAGCTTGGCATCCTTCATATTAAACCTGTCAAGCACCTTCTTGATATATTTTTCTTGTGATAACCACAACCTTTTGCTTTTCCTGTCACGCATAATCTGCATGCCCAATATCTGTTGTGCTGGTCCCAAATCCTTCATTGCAAATTTGCTACCCAAATCTTTCTTCAACCTATTGATCTTATTCTTATCATGCCCAACAATCAACATGTCATCCACATATAACAATAATATAATATACTTTCCTTGATCACACCTCTTGATATAGACACAATGGTCAACTTCCAACCTCTGAAAACCATGTTCTAACATGAATGAATCAAATTTCTTGTACCATTGTTGAGGTTCCCGTTTCAACCCATAGAGACTCTTCTTCAACCTACAAACAAGGCCTTCTTTGCCTTTTTCTATGAAGCCTTCTGGCTGCTCCATATAAATTTTTTCCTCCAATTCACCATGAAGGAGAGCAGTTTTTACATCTAACTGTTCACATTCTAGGTCTAAAGCAACAACTAGACCAAGAATGACTCTAATGGATGACATTTTAACAACAGGTGAAAAAATTTCAGTGAAGTCAATACCTTCTTTTTGGGCAAAACCTTTCACCACCAGTCTTGCTTTATACCTCTCCTTATTTTCGTCATATTCATGCTTAATCCTGTAAACCCATTTGTTTTGTAAAGCCTTTCTACCTTTTGGGAGGCTTACCAAATCCCGAGTTTTATTTTCCTGCAAAGAGTTCATTTCGTCTTCCATTGCTTTCTTCCATTCTTTACTGTGCTCGACTTTGCAAGCTTCTTGAAAACAATTAGGTTCACCTTCTTTAGTCAACAAAATATAGTTTGAAGGAGGATAACTTTGTGAAGGCTTATGAGGCCTAGAAGATCTATGAACCATTTGTGGTGGTGCATTGTTAGGTTGAATCTCCTGTAAAGGTCCCTGCAAGATTCCTTCTTCTTGTTGTTCATTATTTTCCACTTGTTGTTCTTCATGCTCCTGAATTTGTTGTTCATTTTCTTGTATTCGTGGTATGTTTTCTTGCTACTCTTCAAACCTGTCAATAAACTTCTTGACCTCGAACTCACCTACAGTCCTCTTGAACATTTCTAAATCATTAAATATAACATCCCTACTTCTAATAACTTTATGTTTGACTGGATTCCATAGATGATAGCCAAGAACTTCATCTGCATATCCCAAAAAAAATGCATTTCATAGATTTATCATCTAGCTTAGTTCTATTTTCTTTGGGAATATGTATGAATGCTTCACATCTAAAGATTTTCAAGTGAGAATAATTCAAATTCTTACCTGTCCAAACTTCTTCAGGGATACCGCAATCCAAGGCTGTAGTTGGAGATCTATATATGAGGTAGCAAGTGGTCTTGACTACTTCAGCCCAAAAATTCTTCTCCAAACCAGAATTGGACAACATACTTCGCACCTTTTCCATAATGGTTTGATTCATCCTTTCTGCGACACCATTTTGTTGAGGAGTACCAGGCACAATCTTCTCATGCTTTATGCCAAAACAGTTACAATATTCCTTAAATGCATTTGAGCAATATTCTCCACCATTATCTGTTCTTAAACACTTCAGCAATTTGTTAGTCTCTCTTTCAACACCAACATGGAATTTTTAAAATATTCCAAACACCTCACTTTTATTTTTCATAGGATATGCCCAAACTTTCCTGGATGCATCATCTATAAATGTTACAAAATATGATGCTCCTCCTAATGATTTGATGTTAACAGGCCCAAACGCATCAGAGTGTACCAATTCTAACACATTTTTCATTCTGTTATGGCCACCTCTAAGGAATAAAACCCTTCTTTGTCTACCATATATACAATTCTCACAAAGATCAAGATTATAGGATTTCAAACCTGGCAATAAATTTTTATCAACAAGGATTTTTAAGCCCTTCTCATTCAAGTGACCCAAATGCTTATGCCACAAATCTACTTAATTTCCTTCTTTTGTGACAGTAGCCAAATCTGATTTTCCTATCAGTGTCTTCAATGTGTATAATGTTCCTGTCTTGGGTCCTTTGGCCACGACCAATGCACCTTGCTAATTTTCCAGCCTCATTTTCCAAAGCTTGTCGAATAGCCTTCATCATCCATTCGTCCCATAGAGATTAAACTCATGCGCATTTCTGGTACATGCCTGACCTGTCTCAACAATATATCTTTTCCATCTTTCATCTTGATCTAGACATCTCCCACTCCAACAATATTGCAAAAATGATTATTCCCCAAATACGCTCTACCATAATCACCGGGATTATATGAAACAAAACTATCTTTGCATGGGGTTACATTGTGAGATGCCCCAGAGTCATGGGAAAAATCAAAGCCACTGCTAGATGTATATACACATGCATCCTCTACTGAAACAGTAAACAACACATCACCATCTGTGGCTACAGTAGTAGTCTCACCTTCATTTGTGTTGGATGACTTGTGATTTGTACTAGATGGTCTCTGATCCTTTTGTCCTTTCTTCCAGAATAAATTTTCTTTCTTCATGTGCCCGGTTTTTCCACAATGAAAGAAGATGATCTTTCCTCTCCTTGATTTTGATTTGCCTCTCGATCTTGATCGCCCTTTCCAGCCTCGATCCATTCTCCTACCACGATCAACTAGAGCTAGAGCCTCTCCTCCCTAGTTTTCTGCAATTGACTTGTGTCGCAGCTCCTCATTCATTAAAATACTGCTGACATCATCAAACTTCAGGGTCCCTATAGTTGTTGAAGTGCTCATAGCTACAATTAAATTTTGCCAGTTGTCTGGCATAGAACACATTAGCAAAATAGCTCTAATTTCATCATCTAAAATGATTTTAACAAAGGTAGGTTGATTAGTAATAATATTAAATGCATTCAAGTGCTTAGCAACTGAAGCACCCTCCTTCATTTTGAGATTATAAAGCTTCTTCATCAAGAACACTTTGTTTGATGCTGTGTTCTTCTCATATAGATCATGGAGCTTCTTCCATAATCCTTTAGCCATCTTTTCTCCAGACACATTGAAATAAACATTCTTTGCTAAATATTGGCGGATTGTTGCAATCGCCTTTCTATCTAGCTTATTCCACTCTTCATTTGTCATCGATGAGGGTTTCTTTGTTATGCCCTCAATCGACAAACACTGATCCTTTAAAATCAATATATCCTCCATCTGTGATTTCCATAGGGAAAAATTAGCCCCACTCAACTTCTCCATATATGTAATTGTTGTCTCCATTTTCAATCAAATTCATGCACAAAAACTCCACTTAAAAATAAAACTTTAATTATTACTCTTTAAAATTTAGTAATAATGACATTCCTCCTTTTAAAATACCCTTTTCGAAATTCCTTCTCCTATTTAAAATATACTTTTCAAAATTCCAACATATAATTATATATGTTTCATAATAAACAAAAAAACATATATAATGTTTTAACCTTTTCACATTTCACACATACATATGTTGGTTTGAGAAAAAACTTCACGTCTACATGCAAACTTGATGTAAAAAAAAACTTACGAACACCACATTTCAACTCCAATCTCCACGGATCTCCACTTTTTCATACTCCAGCAACACATTTCAACATAAATCCACAACCTTGTTTTTCTTGTAGCAACTGCCTTTTAGTTCTAGCGTTCCTCAGCTATTTCCTCGACAGATCCTTCAACAGCTCCAGGAGTAACAAGCAACGTTTTAACGAATGCTACCAGAGCAAGGCAATGGCACTAATTGGCTTACATCGTGGATATTTAAACCATGCTCTGATACTAGTTGTTAGACTAGAGCGTACATAACACACAACAGATTTATACTCAGAGACAGATAAATAGAGAAACAACAAGATTACTTAATCAAAAATAGCAGAATAGATAAAACAATCATTGGAGAACAAGAATCACTTTGCATTACATTACAGGCTTGGGCCTTGGCTTTCTTCCCTTGGCTAGAGAAATTACAAATTTATAGAGGTAGAAGAAGGATCTAGAATCCTGTGTGTGGTTCGGATGGAGATCTGAAATGACCTAGAAACCACTGGCAGTGTAGGAGGTTCTAGAACCCTGCATGTGATTCTAGAAACTAATGACGGTGTAGAAATATCTAGAATCCTGGAGATCTAGAAAGATCTCATCTGGAATCCTTCGTGAATTTGGCTTCACACTTAACAACTTTTGCAATGATAACACCATCCCTTGTTACTTTTGGAGCACCATAACTTTATTCAATAACAACATTGCGACCCTTTGGTCCCATTTCCACCTTTACAACATCTTTTAGTTGTTCCACACCCTGTAGAATTGTAGCTCTGGGTTTAATACCAAATCTGATATCTTTTGCAACATAGTTTCTCCTCCAACCTACTCTATTGAAATTAGATCCGTAGCTACTACTCCTGCTTCCAATTCTGGAAGTCAGTGCAGTTGTTGCTCTGTAAATTTTGAGCAGAGAGACTTCAAGTTGAGCATGGAAATAGAACAAGACACCCCATATGAATTGGTCACAACTATAATATTATCTGTATTTTTTTTTCTTTAATGTTTTTTATTACAAAGCGATTTTTGCACATATTTATTAGATTTAAACTTTTATAAGAAAAGTGCTCAGGCGATCCCAAGCTTTGATTTAGGTAGGCCTATCCAATTTCCTGAACCTGCATGGCCTCTTACTCAAATAACACTAGAACAGGGCTAGACATGAAAATTTAGAGGCCTTATATTCATGCATAAGTCTACAATACATATCTATTGCTTCACAATTGTTCAGATATGAGATTTGAGACCATTTTCAAAGAGGCATCTTCCATAGTGGACTTTCTCTATAAGTTTACTGGTTACTATTTTGATCTTCTACCAGAAATGCATGAGTTACACCCTTTTTACTATGCTCCCTAATCTATTTTCTTCTACAGTAATCCCCTTATGATTTTTTTTTCTTTGTTGAATTTCTCATTTGCATGTGCCATGTAAACCTAATTATTTTTCTTTTAATGGGTTGGGAATTCCCCTTCTTCAGTTCCTCTACCTCTTGATATGTCAAAACAACCATTCATATGCATTTTTCACTCACCAATATGTCTCTCTTTCATTTTGTCATTAACGGATATGAAAAACGTGATTCTCCACTGAGTTTGGCCTCATAAGATTCAAAGAAAGCGGTGGTTTGTTGTACCTTTGTTCAGACTTGAGATATGAGACCATTTTCAAAGAGGCATCTTCCATAGTTGTCTTTCCTTGTAAGTTTACTAATCATTATTTTGACCTTTTATCAGAAATGCATGTGTTTCACCCTTTTGACTATGTCCTTGAGTTGGACACTTTACCTAGTAATTCCCTTATGACTCTTTTCTCCTTTGTTGAATTTCTCTCTTGAACATGCTGTGTAATTTTATTTTTTTATTTTTTTAATGGGCTGGGTGTTCTTCTTCTTAAGTGCCTCTACTTTTAGATATTTCAAAACAACCATTCATAGGCCTTCTGTACACACCAATCTACTTGTATTTCTTGTTGTCATCAAGCCCATGGAACAGGTCTGAAAAACTGTGGTTTTCCCTTGTGTTTGGCATCATAATATTTAGAGCGGGTGTTGGTTTATATTACATTTATTTCTGATTATAACAGTCAAGAACATACAACAACTCATTGAGGAGATGAGCTCACAAATCTTCCACATGTGACCTAAAAGGAGTGTTGTAGTTGATGGTCTTTCTTGCAGGTTTACAGGTTATGATGTTTTCAGACACGTCCATTTAACTATGCTTGATGAGAAGGCATTTTTATATATTTCCAACTTTTGGAAGGTTAGGATCCTGGATCACCATGCTACTCTACAACTGTGATGAAAATCACATGCGCAGTCCCTCTTCAACGGTGTATAACACTTGGTTCCAAAATGGGGACATGTGTTATTCAAGGAAATGCATGAGAACCTTAGAATCATTTCATGTACATTTGAATTTGGCTTCCATGTTCAATAAAAATATCATCATTACATCAAAGTTCGGCCCTTATAAAACATTGCACAAGGCATTAATGCCTATGAATCTAAGAAATCGAGACTGTTGCTCAAAATATCGTATTCAACTCTAAACTACTACTTAATAGAGCTTGTTCATTACTGATCCTATTGTATCATGTGCCAAAATAAGGCTTCCAGTTGATTCGATTGATGTTGAGAAATGAAATATGTTGCTAGTTAGATTAGGAAATGAGGATGCAAGAGAGATGATTTGGATGGAAAAATCTGTCTCAGATATCTTTAGGGATAATGAAAGTGACAATGTTCATGTAAAGGTTGACTGGTGGAAGCCTATGTCAGGGAAATACGATGGAAATTTTTTAGAAAAATATTGGGTACCAAATCTGGATGACACAAAACTTGGCTCTATTCCAATTAGTACCATAGTGTGGGCATGGATGCCAAGGAAAGAACATTGTAAGAAGGCCAAGACAAATAAATATGGTGTAGAAGTTGTTCTTGATGTACTTGAGCTAATATCTTAAGATCAGGTTTATATGATTCATGAATGTAATTTTATTTTTTGAGGGATCTATTAATATACATTAAATCACACTCTTCAATATTTGTTGTATAACAAATATTCTCTTCATATTATTTTTGGAGCAGTTTTATATTATTTAGTATTTCAATGTAATCATGTGCTAATACGAATTACATGACATGCCATAAAATATTTAAGCTTTCAAAGCTTTATTTGACCAACATCACTTCTCACCATATCAAATATGCATAATCAAATTCAATAATCCACTTAAAAACATCTTCTAAACTTGTTCTATTAAAACAGTAGTAGAGTAGCTAATTAGTATTCTATTTAATATAAACCATTTAAACACTTAATGAATAAATGCTAGACACTTGTAATAATGTTTGAAGTGAGTCTTCCTTTATATTCCTTATTATAATTGATATATATCAAATTTGCTATTTTTTTGCACTCTAATTTATAAAAAAATTATTTTGATGCTTGAACAACACAACAAGACTTATAAAATATTTCCTCTTATAGATTTTGAGGTGTTGCCAACATTGTACTAGTATAATAAATTTACACTCAACTTAGGAAGAGTAGTTACCATCAATTTAAAAAGGTCAATAATAGTTAGAAAAACAATATTAATATATTGTTAAATAACTTTAAAGCTAAGATTTGTTTTACAAATCTATTATTCATGAGTCAAATTTAATACATAAATATTAATATTAATGATAATAGAAAAATGTAAGGAAGGTAAGTTTTAGATAAATGTTATATGTCATTTTCAATATAGTATCCTTAAATGCTACATGAATAAAAACTAAACATTTGTAATAAATAGTGTAGTCAATTTTCTCTAATCAAATTGTACTAATTTGTTACTATTCTAATTCATGATTGGTTTTGACCATTAAAATGATTAGTAATTGAGTCGAGGGGATGTGCAAGTTTGTGTGTGTTGCCCCTTTAAAATAAAAATTATGTTCTAAATAAAAATAAAAAATGAATATGTTGTAAAGTAGTTAGAAGTAAAAAAAATGTGTGAATTAGATGTTTAAATCTTATAATTTTCAAAAATATTTCATCAAGATTCAAATAAACTATTTGAAGTTCTATGTTAACTAATTTATGTGGATATCAAACTTCATATATATGTATATATAAAAAAACATTATGGTTAAAATTTTTATTTGGTCTTATATATACTCTATTTAGCATTCAAAAATAAAGTTTCAACGATAAAAAATAACACATTGTATTTTGCACTTTAAAAATGTTTACATGTGAAGAAATTTGCTCCCTACATTTGTACTTATGATGGATTTATGTTGGTCTATATTGGACACATTACTATGATCATTTGTCATAAAATGACTTTATACTTAATATATATCTTGCATATTAATCTATTAGTCATTAAGTAAACCCCAATCAACTTATTTTTTAACATAAAAGTACAAATAATAAATAAAAATAACTTATGCTACTACTCTCATTCAACATTTAATTGGACCCTAAAAAAATATTTTCTCCTCATCTCTTAAATGGTGCAGTCTTCCTACAATAGTATGTAATGATAATGGTGATACTGATGATTATCATCCACTAAGACCAAATATGGTATATAAGAAGGCAAAAAGATATTACTCAAAATTAATTCGAATTTTACTGTTATGCTAAAAAAGCATTAAAAGAAATGTTTCAAGATTGGTAACATCACAAATATTTTGAAATTTAAATCCAATATGAGTAAAATTTGGATGATCTATGAGAGTTTTTTAATCTTCAACCATATTACTAATGTTGCAAGGGTGATAGACTTTTAAATTGTGCCAACATTGTCTTAGTAATAATTATAACTTAATACATACATGATATTTACTATAAATGGGTTAATAATAGTAACATACAAAAACATTTTTTTCATAAAATAATATTAACAAACTTAGCTTTTAATACAAACCATAAAAAATATTAAAATACACAATGTAAGAAATCCAACATTAAGATGTGAAAGATTTGCTTTTGAAAGTTTATTAAATTTTCTTTATTACATTAATCATTATAATTTTAACAAAAAAATGGTGAATATCTACATTAAAATTAGTGAACTAAGTGACTTTCTAATTCCTCATTTTTGAAAAACTTAATCTAGTTAAAGTTATCAATTCTAGATCCATTGACTACTTCCGAATTTAATGAAATATGTGTTCAATGGTTATTATTATTAGTTTCTTATTAAAAGGTTATAATTTTGAATATAATATACAGATTTTTTGGATTTAAATAGTGAAATAGATGTGTAAAGGGTTGTAAAAAATAATAATACTTAAAATTAAACAAACATAAATGTTATAATGCTCATATTTTCTGGAGAAATTACATAGAGAACAAAGGATCAACACGTTTCTGATCAAGACCATCTCATGGATGAGAAAAAACATCTCTTTAATGTCTTCAAGAATATTGGTTATAGTAAGTTCCAAGGTTTCCGATCCTTTTTAAAAGCTAGTCAGGGACCTAGAACTAAGAAAGTGGTTGAGGTGGTCTCTAGTGTTGAGCTTCATTTTATCCAAGGGACGACTGAAAAGATTGCTAGGATTCTGAAGAAGCCAAAAGATTGGCTCCACCTTTAGACATTTCAAAACCATTCATAGCTCTTTAAGATTTTTCGAACAGTCTATTGATCCCAAATGCATGAAAGGTGTTTATTTAATTTCATGTTCTTGTGGAATCCCCTACATAAGTTAGACTGGTTGTTCCATTTCACAAAGGATTTAGGAGCATGCAACGAACCTTAGGCACTATAGGACCCACTCCTCTGCTCTAGCCAAATATGTTGAATTAACAAAGTACCATATTCACTTAGAGGATTCTAAGGTCCTTGCAAAGGTTGATCATTTGCATCACCGAAAATTAAAAGAAGCCATTGAAATTGAAAAGAGGAGTAAAACTCTTAATAAGGACGATGGATGGAAGTTAAGCAAGTTGTGAGTCCCTTCTCTTTGTTCTTACTTACCTTAGTTTCCTTCTTCTTTCCTAGTAGATTTAAGTTTTGTTCTATAACATTTTTTTAAATATTTTCTAATATTGTAGCAATAATGATTTATTAATAATATCATTGTTTTTCATTCAACCATGATATTCGAATATCAGTTAAATTGTTATTATTCATTTTATTATTATTATTATATTATTATTATATTTATTATTATTATTATTGTTATTTTATTTTAGTGTATTATTGTTTAGTAATAATATTTTGACCATTTGTGTTTTGTTTTAAATAATCTCAATTAAATTAGTATATTCTAATTCATAATATAATGATCTAAATAATAAATAATAATAATAATTTAGTGTCATATAGATTATTATATAAATTGTTGAATCTATATCTTGATAATTTATGATATTAATTAAAATTCAAAATAAAAATTAAATTAAAATGGAAAATTCGAAATTAATTAATTGTGTTTTTGCTTTGGAAACGTTTTTTAAAAAAATGTTTAATGTTTTATTTTGAACAAATGAGAATTTGCCGTTGGCATCTCTGAGATTTAATATTATTATATATTATTAATCACCTGGAATTGACCCTTGTTCTCATATAGATTCTCCTAAAAAAATCTTAAAATATTTTATATCATGAATCACCAAAAAAAACATAAAATCTGGAAAATATAAATTTCTTTCTACTTTCTTAAATATTTTTAGTTATTATATAATAATTTTCCAATATATTTATATTTGGAAAAACATAGATTCCTAGCATTCAAAATATAACGTGGATATTTGGAAAAAGATAGATTCTTAGTATTAAGAATATAACGAAAATCATAGATTCTTAGTATTTAGACTAGCAATTGCCCCAAAAGGTGCAAAGAGACGCTGATAGATTTTTTAAATTGGAAAAATGGTATAAAAATTGGAAAAATGGTCTGAGGATGATATTTGTAGATATGTATGCCATATACCATATGTATTGGCAAGTTTAAATTTTATATAGATATTGTAAAAAATGATATTTTAGTTTTATGAATGTTTATTATATGTAATAAGTTTATTATATATGGATAAAACTAAAAATACTATTATACTTAAACAAAATATTTAAAAATAGAACGTTAGAAACACCATTAATCATTAATATCAAATATCGAATTAAATTAATTAATGATTCATTATATTATTATTTATTAATTAAATATTTTTATTAATAAAAATTATTTACATTATTTTTAATGTATATCTTGATTGCAGTTTGTCCTTATCAATCTCCTCTGACACAAAATTATAATACATCATCATTATTGATATAATTAAAATTACTCCTTACTCATTTTCAATTAAAAAAAAAAAACATTTTAAAACTTTAAAAACTCTTATATTATAGAGATTGCACTGGTTGTATTTAGAAATGCTATTCATTATAAAAGTTCACACTTGTTTTTAGAAATATTGTTCATTATAAAAGTTCACACACCTTGAAACTCTGTTATTATCTAAGTTCACACACCCTAAAACTTTGTTGTTGTCTAATTGAAACGAACTTCTTTGCAATTCCATTCTAGTAATTTCATCCTAGGTTATTTTCCAATGTTTTGGTACTAATATTTCCTAGTAACATTAAGATACTTTTCGAAAGCTACAACGAACATTTTTGCAATTTCATCCTATATTGCTTTTCAATGTTTTGGTACACTAATTATATTTCCCAGTAACATTACCATATTTTTCAAAAGCTATTCAATTCTTGTGCTCAGGATATTTAAAAGCTATTCTATTCCTTCTCAAATAAATAGAACAACTGTTCAGTTTGCATGGAAAAAACACTTGAATGACCAGGTGTGACTATGTACACTATCGACCAATTGGATAAAACAATTGTTTAATTGGCATACAAAAAAAATAATAAGAGGAACAAATTAGCCATTGCAACCAGCTACTGCAAGAACACCAAATTAAGAAAATAAAAATGAAGTAAAGAAATGTTGGCGTTGGATAATTGCAAGAAAGAATCTCAAATTTGTTTAAGCTTAGTCTCCAGCATTTCAAGTTGGCAAAGTACTCATGTATATCCATCCATAAATGCATGCCTCCTGAGGAGGAAGCTAGAAGTGAAACATCTAAACCTTCATTGAGTAAAGGTAACCCCTCATTGTAATCATTTCCAGACTAGTATACCCATACAAAAAAGGTTTCTGCAGAGATGAAGCATCAGCATAGACCCTTGTATTTAACAAAAAGGGGTTTACTGCTTAGTCAGGAGCACCCTTAAATAGGCAAGACTGTTGAGACTTAAATCCCAAAAATAGCCTAATACTTATATTTTTCTAAAGACTAATGTAGAATTTTTGCAATCACAAACCAGTTTAGTCACTTACTTCAACTCATACCTTTCACAAGGTTCAATAAAAAAAAGGATAACAGAGACACTCATACAAAAACAGATAAGGATGATTTTCTAGCACCCTTGTAGACTTGATATAAATAGTTCATTAGCTAATAAGATGCCACAAGTTGATGCATCAACTTGCTTATGGTGACTTCACCTTAAACAAAATAATTATGACTATGCAAGCAAACACACAACGTTATCTGACTAAAGCATATGCATCAACATTTTTAAATTTCTTCTTCTCGGATAACACTGATTAGAAAAAGCGTTTGCACTTACACAACTATACAACTATTTTGTTTTGGAAAGAAGTGAGTTCCTAGGTAGCCACCTACTCCCGGGGGGGGGGATGAAATCTAAATACCAAATATGCAGCAACAAATATACTCAATTGTGTGGAAACTTTGTAGTTTTCCTACTAAACCAACTTGGCCAATACCACAAGCTTGTAGCTTACAGTGGCTCCCCACTGGTAAAGATGGTCAAGATAGATGAAATCTTGGGAGGGTAGAATATATGACTGACATTGAAGCCTACAAGCAGTTCCTTCAGCTGCCAAGGAAAATTCTCAAAGATGTATTTGTGCTTTAAGATATTTTAGCGTCTCAAAATGTGACTGTGATTAATAAACAATCTTGAATACCAAAATCAGCATTAAGTATTAATAAGAAAATGACTTGACTTACCCATACATGCTTCAATTAACCATTGATCATTTATCCTAGCACGTTAACGGGGCAACATATTTTTCTTGTTCGTTTCTATATTGGGAATGACAAATAGACCGTTTCAGAATGTTTTGATCATATGAATAGCTGGTTTCATTGTATATTTATACTCATCAGTGCACCTATTTATAATCATTGTTCTTCCAACAAAAAATCTAATTTCAAAACAAGAAGAGTCAAGCAAGGAAGGCTCAAAATAGAAAGAATAGGAATACAAAATGAACTTACCATGTAAAAGTATCTTCAAAATATTTATAGTATGTAGATATAGCAACTGTTTGTCTTCAACATCCACTATAAATGTATTGTAATAGGAGAAAAGTTATTGTGGAGACTCAGACAAACAATCTGTTCAAAACAACCGCTGGCAATGATTCCATTGCAATTTGCATTTTCAGAGTTCATAAAAAACTTAAGAAGATAAGGCATAAAGTAAGAAAATACTATGCTCTTGTGCAAGAAAAGAAAAATATGTAGCTTAAGAATGTGTAAGAAAATAAAAATATAGTTCCAATCTAACCACTGGAGTGTATTTTCTCACTGCCTTAGCTTAAGCATGTTTAAGGTCAGAATACACACATGCATGCAAGCAGAAGCAGTTGAACTGGACAACTGCACAAGAGAATTTTTTGTATTAAGACGTCACATTCAACATGAATGCATGCAAAGTTGCAAACACCAACCATAGAAGCTAAGCTTGATCTGTGCTACTGAACACACTAAAGTTTTATATTTTTGAAACATATAGAAGGCATAAAGCCCGAAGTTCATTTAAGCATTTGCTTGAGTTAGATCTGTTGATGAAGACATCAACTTACTTTGCATGCAAACACCTAACAAAGAAGTTGAACTGAATCCTTTTAGTTAATCACGGTATGCCAAACATTTTTTTGGAGACTAAAAGGCATGCAAATAGAGCTTGTCACGCAGACATCATGGCAGCCTCATCAACCTCTTTTGAATAGGGTATGTACTGGAAATGTACAAGGCAGTTTGGAGTATATAGTTATAAGTGATACCAAGCCAATAGCCACTGGTTCTGAGATGAATGGGTTAATAAAGAATACAATAAACACAAAAAGTGAAGATCAAACACTTAGAAAACCTGCACATTGTAACTCCACTGATTAAGAGAACTTAATTGTAAACATAATAATTGGTAGATATTGGACCATCAAAACAAAACAATAAGGTTGTGTTAAGGCAAAATAAAGATAGAAAAAACAATATTTTTTCCATGCACTATACAATGATTGAATTCTAAAAGTGTAACTAAAGCTGTGTTTAAAACATTAACATTATATAATAAATATTTATACATGATTTATAGTTACCATACCCTACCAGGTCAACTTGGAACTGGCACTTCTACCCAACCTACCACCCAAACTAGGTCAGGTCAATTCTGAACCATCCAAACCCAAGTTTGACTGGGATGACCTAACCAAGACCCATTTGACCTACCCATTGGACTAGTTTGATTCAACTGGGGGCTAATAAATTCTAAATTGAAAGTAAAAAAATTATTTTTCATTAAAAACTATAATTTTCTAGTTTTCTATATGTCGAGTAATTTCCAGGTTGATTGGAATATCTTTGCCGAGTTTTGAGTCAAGTTTAACTAGTGAACCAAAACATGTCCCAAGACAAATAAAGTCTAGTAACTTTATAAAAATGCTAGTTCTTTGTTGCATAAAAGATGGAATAAAGCAAGTGAAACTTTTTAAACTGAAAAAAAAAAAAGGAAAAAAAAAGAAAAAAAAAATACCACTGATGAGTGAACTGAACATTTAGAAACATGACTGTTGCATTTCACTTGAATACTTCTAAATATTTCACTTTCTTTTTTGCGTTTTTCACAAGCAATGCTACAGAAGGCAGTTGAAGAAGATAAATATTTCAGACATGACATTTTAATGAAAAATGACAAATATATTGATGATGTCTAACAGGGGACCTTGATTTCGACCTTAACCTGAAAAAACAGAGATTCAAAATAACTTACTCTATATTTTATAAAATAATGGCATGAAAAAACATGAAGCATAAGCCAAAGTGAAGAAACACAAATAAAAGTTAAAAGAAGTTACTAATTATTTTAAGAAGAACAGTATAAATAGCACAAGTGCAGACCAATGTCAAAATAAAAAAACATAAGAGTAAAAACCTGCCTTCTCGTTTTCCTAGGTTCCTTCTCCTCTTTGTTAACAAATTATCCTTTGAGCCTTTTGCATGCTTTTGCAGCTTAGAGAGTAGCTGCCTTAGTAGTAGAATTTACTGTTGCTACCCTGTTGGCATCCTCCTATGATGCCAATGCCTATTGCATCATCAATGCTTGTTGAAACTGCAATTGCTGCATGGAAACTACTTGTTGCATCATCACCGGCAAAGAGTCTGTTTGATTAATATTTCTACTTGCATTAGAAGCCAATGTTACCCTCTTTGGAGGCACTACTTTTGTCATCTCAACATTTAAATGTTGCCCACCAATGTCCATATTGTTCAATGACAAAGCACCCTGGGTTTCTTCTGGCTTGGAATACTCTACATAAAGAAATTGTTTTGAATTTGTTAGCATGAAGTCAATGAGAGTTCCATAGTAAATTTTCAAGCTAAATGTTGAACATATAGTGGATTTTCCAATACTAAGTTGCGGTCTCAGACAACAATATGCAGAATGTGGGGGATGTTGTTAAGGAGGAGGAGCCTTCTTGTAATTCAGTTTTTCGGTTCTCGGATTTGAATTGTTTTGTGTCACAACTGGAGCAGAGTGCATCAAATGATAAATTCTACATAATTCAATCTAACTCTTTTGGAAGTCCAACGATGCACACATATGTCAAATTGAAATCTGTGTAGAGATGTGCACATAGGTGAAATGAAAATATCTCTATGTACAGATGTGCACACGTGTCAAATGGAAACCTGTGTACAGATGTCAAAAAGAGAATGAAAGTGCTGACGACTAAACTGATCCTATCGGTCTAAATATAACGTTTCAAAATTCATTGATAAGTTTTGAAACACATCGATAAAATAAAGTTGAAAAAAATTGTTAAAAAATTAAAACTTGTAAACATTTAAAACTCAAAATTAAATTGGAAAGTTAAAGCCCATTAAAATTCCTCAAAGAACAATAATAATATTAATATTAATGAATAGAGATTTAAATTCTATATATATGTGCATGTGTGTGTGTGTGTGTGTGTGTGTGTGCGGATATATCTCAGATATTGAGTATTTAAGTGATTTCACTTAAGAAAATGTCAAGTTATGGTATGTTCTATGTTTATAACAATGTACTTCTTCTTCTTATTATATTCCACAGATTAGAAATCACATCTACATAAAGTAAAGTGTAGATATAACATTAAATGATCGATAGAAAACAAACCAAGACAAGAGACACAAGATGTGGCAGCTAGCCAGGGACAAACCCCACAATATGTGGGGAAACCCTTTGATCAAATCCTCTTTTATCTTCAATAATTCAGAAAAGATAAATATTACAATAAATCTGATTCATATAAGCAGTAGCAAACCCTAGATCAGTAGCATCAGCATTAACGACTTCATTATCAAACTCGGGCAGATGATATCTCACAAATTGTTCAACGGATTGACTTCATTCCACCACCAAAAGTTGTGGATTTTAGAGGAGATCCAGATGGATCTACAATGTAGTTCCAAGGAGGATATTTTCTAGTTCACGTAGGTCAATCTTTACTTCTGTAGTTGCAGCTTCAGTTTCAGCAGTTTCCGTCTTCAAACTAGGGCAGTCGATATCTTGCAAACCGTTCATTGGATTGACTTCATTCCACCACCAAAAGTTGCAGCTTTTAGAGGAGATCTAGATGGACCTACAGTGCAGTTCCAAAGAGGAGATCTTCTAGTCCATGAAGATCAATCTTTACTTCTATAGTTCCAGCTTCAGGTTCAACAACTTCCAGCTTCACATGTGCGAGACAAAGACCCATTTTTGCACAGTAGAGAAGAGACTCATTTCTGCGTAGTAGAGAGAGAGAGATATGATGAGATGAGTGAGTGCAAATGAGGAAATTTTTTCTTATATTTATACACAATGTTGGTGTTTGAATAGATGTGATTGTTGGGCTTCTGAGCATACATGAGTTGTAGGTCTGCTTGATAATAATTCCATAATCAAAATAAATTCATATCTCCATGAATAGTTATCGGAATCGGATGATATTTATATCAATCCTACACCTCTCGACGAGAGGAATCTAATAAAAATATTATCAGCCATGAATAAGATGAACCACATGAAGGTTTTCCCTACTTGCCAATTTTAACAAAAAACAATATGGAAAGGATTCGGGAAATATTTGCTTTTTATATATTAATGCAAAGATTGCGTATGCATATGCGTATGCAAGCAGGTTTAGTAATTTTTAAGTAAAACCGAGGCTTGAGAAAGATTGTGTTGCTATGGATGGGAAATAATTAATTTACTTTTAAAAATTAAAATATTTAAAAAAATAATTAAAAAAAAGATTTATGTTTTTCAATAAGAGTATGTCAATTTGTGAAATTTTATTATTATAATATGTTGAGGATAGGTTTTCTTAGATCAAATCTCATGCAGTGATTGTGTCATGTACTACAGGATGAGGTATGCTAAAAAATATAATCATTTAAGTGCTGGAATGGCCCATGCGTGCTGGGATCCCCGAGGGACTTTGACGGCTTATATGTCCCTGTGCCATAATTCACAGATCCTCAAGCCAGAAATCAAGCCTAGAAGATTACAGACAACTTGATGAACAAAAAAAAATCATATAAATTTAAAAAATTAATATTAATGAGATTTAATGCATCACAATTGGTTTTAGATGAAAATTAACCTATTTAGAATAGATGCATGAAAGAAAATAATAATAATAATAATGGTATGTTTTGTATAGTTTGCATGAGAAATGAAGTAACTTCATTATTTTTGTTTTACTAATATAAATAAGCGTTTGGAAGTGTAATCTTGAGCCTCATACAGTAAACAATTAATTTTTAAATATATTTATTAAATATGGAATTAGTATCGTTTTTAAAAGTTTTTTTATAATTATGTTTTTAATGTATATTGCAACAAAAATATGTTATAAATTTATATTTTTGATGCGTTTTTTATGTTTTGAACGCCTTTAAACTCTTAGCTAGTTCAAGATCAAGAAGAAAAGCTTCATACTCAACCACATTATTGGTGCCTTCAAATTTAAGTTTACATGAGTGAGTAATATTTTCTTTATTTGGTGAGATTAAAACAATGTCTGCTTCTACTCCTTCCTTTGAGAAAGAGCCATCAAAATAAAGTTTCCAGATGTCCAATTTTACAATTTTAGGATTGGAAACTGTATTTTCGATGGCAAGTTGAGTATTTAATGAATTTTGCAATCATAATTGAAAGCAACCAAAATCTTGATCTACTACATAGATGGGGCAGTTTTTGCTTGATCAGATCTACAAACAGTATGGAGGACTCTGACTTCCCTATATAACCTCAGATGCTGACCTCGATAGACTAGAATAGTAGCAAAAGACATGTCCATCTGAAGTGATCCTCCAAGTTTAGCACAACATGATCTAGATAGAAGCATGCCAAATTTGGCAGCAATATCAATGATAACTATGTCTAAGACTATACTGTTAACAGGTACTTGGGTTGTGGCCACAACTAGGTCTTTAATTAGTCCTAGGCATGGTACTTTCTTTGAATCAAAGGTGTAGAGGTCATGGTAGGAATGAGTAACCTCTAAATGAAGCTGGTCAATAATTACCTTTGGCATAAGGTTATGAGATTCTCTAGAATCCAACATGCAGTTATACAAGAGAAAATCATGGACCTTTAAAGTTACATAAAAGGGTGGAACAACCTCATCAATCATATTAGAATTGGGGCAAAAAGCTACTGAAGGTTTTTCATCTTATAGACTGATAATATCTCCCTCAACAGATACACTAGACGATTGTATCCATTTAGACACTTGATTTTTATAACCAGGGTTCTTGGAAAGTTCAGCTAAAGGGATAGCAATCTTAACTCTTTCCAATTCTTTCTCAACATTAAAAGTTTTCAAAATGGTTTTATCAAATGAAAAATTTCAGTATATGAATCTGTAGTTTGAGGTGTTGGAGTTTGTGTTTGAATAGATTTTGTTGCAGTTTAAATTATAGTTGTAGATTTACAAGCTCTAATTGTCCCTGATCTAGGTCTTAGATCATACGTCTTATTTAATTGTGCAATCCAAAATTCAGAAAATACATGATAATTGGAAAGTTCACTATCTCCTTGCCCTTGTTCAAAAGACTGAGAGGAAGATGTAGGTAATATTTGCATTTGTACTGCTGAAGAATCAATATTATTGATAAATTCAATAATTAAAGGACCTACATCTTAAGGTTACTGATCATCAATCAACAATGGTGGATGGATGTTTTGATCATAACCTAGTCTCTGAAGCATTTGCATTTAAGGAGCTATTCAAAATTGGGTTTGAGCTCGTGATCTAACAACAGTTTGTTGAGTGGTTCTAGGTTCTGCTTCAATTTTAGAAATATTATTAGAAGGATTTCTAAGTAAAGATGTAATCTCATCAATTTTCTGATCTTCAAGTTTGGATTTGGAAGAAGATGAGTCATCAATCTTAGCTTTTAGTTTTCTTTCTTCTTTTTTTTCTTTAGCTTTAAGTTTGCTAGAAGTATACATATTAGCTTCAACATCTATGACATTTATTTGCATATCTTCTAATGTATTTGACACTCTCTCTCTTAATATGATTGTGAAGTCATCCTTAAATGATTTGGAAAATCTATCTTTTGCAGTTGGCACCGATGGCTTACAATCAACAGGAATTTTATGATAGAGTTTATTAAATATTTTTATAAATTCGGCCATTGGTTCACCAAGGTTTCTGTTCAATTCTTCAAATTCGGTGAGAAAGTAGACAGGTTCCTTCTTTACCCCCCATTGATTCTTAAAGATAGTTATGAACTCATTCCATGTTCTAATAGAGTTAGCTCTAAGTCAACTAAACCAAATCCCAACATTTCCTTCTAAGGCTTGCACAAATAATCTCATATAAACATTTTCATGTTTTATGTTCATATTATTAGCAAAATCTAGGAAAGAAGCTACATGATCTTCTGCTGAAGGACCCATTTCACCATTGAATCTTGGAAAATGATTTAGATATCCCTCAGGAAAATTTCCCAAGTGGAGTATGGGGTGACTAAGTGGATGACGAAGAGGAAGAGGAGGATGATGAAGATGAAGGTGAAGAAGAAGAACCAGTAGGGGTATTAGTTTGTGGAGGAGAAAAGAAGGAGGAGACCTCCTTGAATATTTCAAAGGGGTTTTAATAACCAACTTCTTGACTCTTGAGGAAAGGTCTTCCTTATTGTCAAACAAAGGATTTGAAAAGACAGAGAATGTCTCTTCAAGATTAGTAGAAGTTGATGGAACATAATAGCGAGTTGGAGAGATGAAGTCTATAAGTTTGAATTTACATAAATGTAAACCCAATTATTCCTTAGATGAAGGTGATTTTATAGGAATGGATGGCACTTGATATGACTCAAGTGATTGGATTAAAAAAGATGATGGAAGATCTACTGCTTTTGAATGGATTTCAGAAGCCCTAGGAGGTAGGCTAGTCAAATCTGGATTAGATGGAACAAATGAAAAGAGATCTACAAATGAAGTATCTTTAGAATGTAATGCTGAAGAAGTAGAAGAAGTTTGATGTCTTCTCCTTAAAGAGGCTCCCCTAATAAGTCACTTTCGATCTAGAAGAGGGTTAACAATCTCGAAATCAGAGCGTGTTCTAATATGTTTAAAAGGAGCAAGCTTGAAACAATGGAATCACCAGGTGAATGTTTTTGACCTATATCTAATCCTTTATTGGCCTTAAAGGAAAAGGGAAAAATCGTTGCCCCAGGGAAAATAAAACTTTCAATCCTTCACTCCCCGGCAATGGCGCCAATCTGATGTTGTCATTTGAGATAACTCTAGGTAAATTAGTTATGTCAAAGCATCTATAACGTTTTGTTGTTTTAAATGATTGGATGGCCAATGAACAATTTTATAAACAAGTTTTTCAAAATTAGATAGATTTCAAAGTAAAATAAAAGGCCGTTATTTAACTACACATAGTTAATTTGATTTTAATGGGGTGGAAAATTATAGCATGGAGAAGTATAGTTGATTTAATATTCAAACTGAACACTTAACCAATTATAAGAAGAGATTAAGAAAATAGTGTTTACTTAATCAAAAAAATATAATTAAACTGTTACAAAGATCTAATGTAATTTATATGTAAAGAGGAATTTACAATAACAAACAGTGATGTAAATTATTCTCCTATTTAAAATCACAACTTCACAGAGGATTCAAAATGAGATTGAAACTCACTTAGATTTTGAATCGGATAACTGCAAAATAATTAATTTATATGAAGAAAACATAATGAATAAACAAGATGAAATACAAATCACTCAGAAACAAACCATATGAGGTAAATCCAAAATCTTTTATTATTCCAAAAAAAATGCTCTAGCTTAGTACAAATCTGCTTGATAGCTTGTTCAAGGGTTCAAACCATAATAACTCAAAGGAGGAGTTATTTATACAAAATTTTGCAAAAGATCTACAATCTGCTTGGGATAGCATACCAAAATAGTACAAAATTACAAAAATAGATCAATATAATAGGAACCGAGAAACTGCTGAAGAAGTGGCTCTATCCTTTGGGAATCAGTTGATGATCTGGCCTAAAAATCCTAATGAGCTATCATGTTGTTAGAATCAGAAATACTAAATTGTTTTCACACAATTGATCTGATCTTTCTTCACTTGGGATTTCCACATTCACCATCTTTCTAAATGTTTCATCCACTTCTGTGTATCTCTCAAAATTTGGCTTGGTGAGAAATGCATGTTCAATTCATGGATGATGGTTAAATCAAACTCCAAGGCTTCAAGAAAGGCCTTCCTTGTTATTTGGCTTTTGATTCATGCAAAGTGAGTTATGTCCACTACAATAGCATACAATTCCTTGCAATAATCCTCTAATTTGATCAATTTATCATTTAGGCCTACAAATCCTAGTAGTCCTTTCTGATTCAAGATATTAAACTTTGAATGAAATCTTTTGACAGTAATATCCAAATTTTGACATTTAGTTTCTAATTGGTTGATCAAATTCTTCTTTTGTAATACCTTCTTAATCTCTAAGATGGTAGTTGTTCTATCACAGATGTTTATTTCTTCTATTTCTTCTCTTATTTTTGAATTTGAAACTTTGATCATATTTGTGCCTTTTGTTGGCTTGGTCTTCAAGGATTCTTTCTATTCTTCTATCATTCTTTTGCATCTAGTGATGAGTTCTTGCTCCTCAAAAGTAATCTGTATGGATGGCTATACAAATGTCATGGATTGGCTGATTTTTGTCGAGATATTTTCATTAGCATGGACCAAAGTATCTTCCATTAGGGACTCACCCTCCAACTATTCGATCCTGAGTTCCAATATGTGGGATTTCTACATTTCCTGCACATATAAAATATCATTTTTTACTTTTTGCAATTCTAAATTTTGGAATTTCTGTAGTAACTTCTTGTTTTCCTGTTTTTGTATGGCCAATTATTGTGATAATCTTGTTTGATCAACTGCTATTGATGTATACTCAATGGGTGTTGATGATGAACTAGGCTATGTACCTGCGACTTCTATTGGGACTGCTGTGACTAGAACCATAACAAGTTGTGTTGTTTCCTTCTCCTTTAGTAACTCTTCAATATGCTCTTCCATTTTATTTAGTTGTATATTTTGCTTAATGATAAGGTTGAGCATGTCTTCCTTTTGTTGTTCATTCCCTGTTATATCCTTTGTTAGAGGATCCTCTGTAGAAGGTAGCTTCAACTTTTTCTTCAATGTAGAAATGTCTGCATCTTTCTTTTTGAGGAGTAGCTCTGCAACTTTCATATCTTTGGGATCATATCCCACTTTAATTACAAAATCTTCCAATGCTTTTATTATGTTATCTTTAGCTAAGGAAGAAACATTTTCTAACTTAATTTGAGATTGAAAATTGGATAGGGCTGTCCTAAGTTTATATATAGACATAGTTGTAGCAGACATAGTGGAAAACAACATCTCACCAGTGTGTCTGTGCATATCCATTTGGTCAATTGGATGAATTTGACTGGTATCAAATGAAAATATATTATTTTTATTAGGTAGATGATCAACATGGTCGACCTCCACTTTGTGTTAGGCAAAAGGAAATACCAATTCAAGATTAAAGCGTATATTGGATCATTCATTTGCAACACTAGATCAGCTAGTGTTGAGGCAGATATATTGTTAAAGAAGATGAATTTCCACCCTAGCTTCACCTGGTCCTATTATCCTTTTGGTATTATTTATGCTTTGAGAGTTGATTTAAAAATGACTCCTTGTAATCATACTCCAAGCCCAGAAATAGAAAAAATCATTAGTAAAGAGAAATGGGTTGATGGGACACTTCAAGAGGTAGATAAACAGGTTGTATCCACCCCCACTAAACAAACTCCAATTTCTCAGAGCAAGCAATAGAAACAGGTGAGAGAAGAGTCTTGATCTACTGAGGAGATTATGAAAGCTTTATTTTTCAACAAAAGAAGCCAAAGATTGGCTTGATTACTTCAACATAAGAAACTCAACCAGTTACAATTGATATAGGAGATTCAAAAATTTCTACATTAGTAGGAGTTATTCTTTCAACCACTCCTCCCACAACTAGTGTTCCAAACACTCCTCCTACAACATCACCTTCTAGAGAGTCTCTAGAAATCATTCAGCCCATACTAAATATTTCTTCAAATCTTGATATTAAATAGAAGAATGAGACTTTTAAGTCCAATGTGTACAGCTAGTTCTTGAAACAAACTTCAACCTCCCAACATATGCTTCTTTCTGCTTTTGATGGTGAGAAAGGCATAATACAAATGGATTACTTACAAGCCCAAATTCCATTTCCTAACTCTCCATCAGATTATATATTCCAGAGAATATATTCTCATAGGAACATATTTGGGCAACTTATATGGTTCAAGCTCACAACCATATACCCTCATCTCTGTGTAATTCTGGTATAAATACCAGTCACCAGTTTTAGTCTGCTCACTTAAGTGTAAAATCCTTTTAATTTCATTTCCAATCCTTGGCTCTGTTTGACTATTGAGGAGTTATGCCAATGTATGTATGAATGTATCTAATGAGGAGGTGGGAGAGATTGTCGTGACTATTTTTTTCCAGTGAATCACTAATTGATTCACTCCTTGTTGATCCTGCTTGTTGTGATTGATAGGAAAAATATCACCCTGCTGAAAAAGAAACATGTGCACAATTACAGCGCTGTAACTGAAAACTTGTTGTACAGTAAAATTCATGCATTTTTCATGTATATTATCAACAAAGAATTTGTTGTAATTATACATGAATGTTGGCTACCAATCTTTGTTAAATATGGAAAGGAAACCAAGGATAGTCTCATCAATAGACTGGTCATTTGGATATCCTAATAAGTAAGAAAGCAGAGAAATACAATGTCTGGAGGTTTCAAAAAAATGGAAGATGAGTAGGGACAATTTCTTTTTCATAATTATGCATCCTCAAGTAAAAAGATTTCAAAATTTTGGGCTCTCTGTGGAAAGGTTAACTTATGGTACAAATCCATAAGTGTTGATGGTGAAAAATGGCTAAGAGAGTCTAATTGCAGGATTAGGAGCATTTGGTTTATGGTTCAGTAGAGATGGTGATCAGAATGCCTCCATTCTGAGTGACCACTACTCTTTTTACATGGTCATATTTGGCTTGACACCAGGTAATGAGGTTAAGGAACTCATGTGTTTCTGGGAAAATAAAGAAAGGTAATAGAGATTCCCAAAATATTATTGGGTCTTGCTTGTCTATGTAATTATGTTTGAGCCATAAGTGAAGTTCATAAAAATCAAACTCACACCTAGCTTCTGCAATTTGGAAATGGTGAGTCTACAAGAGGAACATGGTCAAGATCAAGATGGGTTGGGGTAGCAATGCTTTCATCTGCACTCCGCTTTTCAGATTTTCCTTTTGGGGCCATGATCGTAGATAGGAGGAAGAGTGGTTCTTGTAACAGATTGATGGAATAGAAAAAGGTCCTACATAAATTGTTTACCTGCAAATAAAAAAAATGTGTCATAGGAATGTGATGAAGAGGCATGTATGGGTTTATTTATAACATGCCAGTAAGGGCTAATGGTTTTGTTCATGAACATCGCGGTTTTAATCCACAGGAATGGAGCTACAATGGGTGAATATAAATGGGTATGAGAAAAGGGCAGCGAGCTCGTGAGATGGCAATGGATAGGATGAATGGCAATGGGTATGTGAGGTGGAAGTATGGGATTGGTTAGGGGATAACGATCGAGGAGTGGGATGAAAGAACATTGGCAGAAGGAAACCACGAGTGATTTGTGGGGAGGGGGAGTTTAAGTGGTTTACGGTTTCGGGCCCCGGGGGTTGGAGTCGAGTAATATGGTGGCGACATGCAAGGTTGGGGCGTCTGCCATCGAAACTGCTTTGTAGACACCCCCCCCAACCCCCCGGTCACGTTAACGATAAATGATTGAGGGGGGTGCAATGTCTCTCCCTACCATTGATCTAAGCAAGGAGTAGATCGGCCATTGACTGATGTACTCTTTTTATTTAAAGCTGACAAGACCTTTTGTCCAATAGCTACTTTTGCCCAAAAATATATATATATGCTATATAACATAAATTTTAATGTCAAATGTTTATAATAAAAAATTAATCCTAATTAAGGAAATTAATCATTAATTAACAAAATTTAGTGTTTTTCTAATGTGGTGCATTTAAATGAGCAACCCTTGCATTTATTTTCTATTTGAAATTGAAGCCTTTATTTCTTTTTTCTTCCCTAACATTTTTATTTTATTTTTCCTTCTTTCTTTAGGGTAACTAACCCCTAATATTTTATTCATATGGATGACTAAAAATATAAAATTGTCCTAACATTTTTTTTATTTTTCATTCTTTTCCATCCATATCCTAGCTTAACATTTTGAATTTATTTTTGACTAATATACTAACTTATCAAAACCAAATAATGTTACAATAGGTAGAAAGTTTGTTATCAATACTGACCTAACCTATGATGTTCCCTTATGGAAACGAGGTGTAAAAATTATTTTTCAAACTCCTTTAAGCTTAAGATAGACATCAACATTGTGATCCTCTCATTGAGATTTTTTTAGCGATGTAAAATTTTCCTCAATTGGACTGTTGGATCAAAACGTATGGCACCCACATGGTCCCCATGTGCTTCCCATGTGGATTCACATCTTACTTCCATGTCATCCTCTGATTGATTCCACATTACGGTGTTGTCTCGTTCTGTGCCACCGCAACATGCCTTGGTGGAATATGCCATCTCACTAGGTCATGGCCCCCACTAAACCCCTCCATGGCTTATGATGCATGGGTTTTATGTTATAATTTTATCCATCAAGATTTCAGGCCCTAATATGATTTAGGGCTAACAACTCTTAGTCTCCACCCTTTTGAACAGAGCCACTTTTTCCCTCTTTCAAAATGCCTAAGATCCCAAGATTCTAATTTATTTTTCATCGACTGCCTTGAATCCTTTTCCATCTTGGGATGTAAAATCCCTTTCCTATGTCCAATGCATGCCTTCAAGGACACCCGAGATGATGTCACCCAGAGATAATATCATTTTTACAGTAAATTTTGCACCAATCAACAAGAAAAATTCTTCATCTACGGACAAATATCTTGGCACTTCTTTGATGCTACCCCTTGGAATCCATGGAGATGACATCAGTGTCAAGATAACATCACACTGGCATTATCCTTTCTACAGGGTCTCCTTCATCACTGTCACATGCCAGCTATTTTTAGGCTAGTTGACCTCATTAAAAGGCCACTGGTACATTCCACGTGGCAACCCTCTTGGGCACGACGTCACCCCCAAGTACACATCAGCTACCATGATGGCCTGGATCCTACTCAGGTTTTTGACCCTTGTGCAAGAATACACTTTCCCATTATTATCGAAAGAATATATATGGCCTCATAGTTTGAAAACACTACTTAAGCCCTATCAAGCTCTCGAACACCAAAAAACTTTCTTGGTCCACACTCGAGCTACTCAGGACATTTTCTGTTTTTATAATGAGTTGGGCCTCAATCATATTGCTCAACCCCCAAAATAGCAGGTCCTACGCTGAGTTCAATTTGATTTATGAAGTTCTCAGACTTAGAAATTATTTTTTTGTGAAAGTTAGCTTAGGTCAAAAAGACCTATGTTTTCATGTTTCTATTAACAACTAAAATACTTTCCTTATTTTCTATGAACTCATGGACCATAAATCCAAGCTCATCCAAACCCTGACTAGCCTATTTTAGATATGAAAGCTTCAATATTTCATCCTTAGCAATCAACTTTACTTGCTGAAGTACATAGTGAGTGCTTATTTCTTCGAAACCACTGAAATATTACTAAACTCTTAGACTATTGTATTTGCCTATTAAAATACACATACATTACATGTGAAGTACATAGTGAGTGCTTATTTCTTAGAAATCACTGAAATATTACTAAACTTTTAGACTATTGTATCTGCCTATTAAAATACACATACATTACATGTGAATTAAACCACAAGGTTATAGGGAAGATCAAATATGTTCTAATTTACTTGCATACGTTTGTACAACTAAATTCATTCATTTCCCACAAATCAAGGCACATAGAGCATAGTAATATAAACAACAACATTACATTCCCAAAAACCATGTTTAGTCATATCAACTCAACAAAGATAGAGCATAGGAACCAATTCATGCCAAAATGTTATGAAACCAACTCATAAAAAGATAGAAAAGATAGATCAATGCCTTAGAATTCAGCCTCTTCGAGGGGGAAACCTCCTTTACATTACATAAATGAAAAATTCTTGGATGATTCAAATGAAAAAACCTCCTTTCTATATATAGGAGCCTAAGGAGTCACAATATAACCAAGCCAACCTAACAATAATAATATAAAGGCACAAAAATAACAATAGAGGCATTCTATGGGGCACAGTATAACAATATGGGGACAATAGGGGGGAAACCATATTAATAAGGGATATAACTACAATAGTAATACTGAAATCATTAGTATTATAGGGATCTAACATGTCCCTCTCCTTCAAAAAAGTGTTGTCCTCAACACTTGAGTAGTTCTGGATGCTTCTGTATAAAATTCTCATCTTCCCATGTGGAATCTTTAGCGCATAAGTTCTTCCACTTAATGAGATACTCTGAAATGGATCGATTTCATAGCTTTCAATTTCTTGTTTCTATGACTGCTTCCAGTTCCAAAATAATTTTTCCTTCCACGTCAAGTTCTGGAAATATTGTTTGAACTAGGAGCTTGTCGCCTATAACCTTCTTTAAACATGAAACATGGAAAACTTGGTGCACTCGAGAAGCTGTAGGAAGTTCCAATTTGTATGCCATAGTACCAATCTTTTGCAACACCTTGTACAAACCATAATATTTTGGTGATAATTTGTTATCCTTCTTAGCTTGCTTGAGGGAAATTTGTTTATATGGTTGTAGGCGTAGGAATACCCAGTCACTTACATCAAAACTTCTTTCGCTACAATGTTGATATTCTTGTTGTTTCATTCTATTCTGTGCCAACACAAGGTTATCCTTTAAGAGTTGGAGAACTTGTTGTTGATGCTCGATGTGATATTCCACTGCTTGAACCTTAGAATTTTCTCTTAAATATGATGTGATGGATGGTGGCTGATATCCATAAAGTGCCATAAATGGGGTCATTTTTGTTGCAGTATGGAAGGAAGTTTTATACCACCTTTTAGCCACAGGCAACCATTTGACCCATTGTGTTTTTTTATCAGATACAAAGGAACGAAGATATCCTTCCAAACATTTGTTTACTATCTCAGTTTGCCCATCAAATTAAGGATGATAAGATGAGCTATGAGATAACTGAGTACCAAGACAAGAAACTAATTTTGTCCAAAAATTTCCAGTAAAAACGAGATCTCTGTCACTTACAATAATATTTTGATTTCCATGTAGCTTTGGAATTGTCCATAAATGCAGTAGAAACTGTACTGGCTTTAAATGGATGTGATAATGCAAAAAAGTGTGTATACTTGGTAAGTCTGTCCACTACCACTGTGATGACATTCTTTCCCTCAAACTTTGGTAAATCTATGATAAAATCCATTGAAACCTCCTCCCAACATTGGCTTGGAATGGATAAAGGTTGTAACAGACCTGGTGTCTTAATTGTTTCAACTTTATTTTGTTTGAAAACCAAACATTCTGCCACAAAATTTTGAATGTATGATTTAAGGCCATCCCAAAAAAATTCCTTCTTAACCCTGTGGTAATTTTTTAAAAATCGTAAGTGCCCTCCTAAGGGAGAAGCATGCAACTCCAGAAGAATCTTTTGTTTGAGTTGGGAATTATTACAGAGGTATAAGCGATCTTTATACCATAACGAATCATTTTTCCAGCTAAATGTATCAGATGTACTAGAACCTTGTTGTAAATTTCAAATAAGTGCCAACACTTCTTTGTCGTTCTTCCATTCCCCCTTTCTTCATTTATCCAATCTGGTTGGATAATAGAAATGGCGCACAACAATGCTTCCACATCCTCATCCTTTCTTGAGAGTGCATCTGCCACAACATTTTGCTTCCCTTTTTTATAGATGATTTCAAAGTCATAACCCAACATCCTTGTGACCCAATTTTGTTGTTCTTCAGAGGATAATATTTGTTGTGAAAAGTATTTAAGGCTATCTGATCCATTTTTACCTTGAAGTGTCTTCCCATTAGGTAGGGTCGCCATTAGTGCATGTAGTATTTCCAACATTGCCTTCTCATAAATAGCTTTGTGTAAATAATTTCTCTTGATTGGACAACTTTTTAAAGCAATGGGTCTTTCATCTTGCATTAAAACAACACCAATTCCATTTCCTAAAGCATCACATTCCACAATAAAGGTTTTTGTGAAGTATGGTGTAGCTAAGACCGGTGCTTGGCACATTTCCTCTTTAAGATTTTCGAAGGCCTTTGTTGCTTCTGGAGTCCATGAAAATGCATCTTCTTCAATAATGTTGTTAGAGGTGTTGCTATATTCCCATAATTCTTAACGAACTTGTAATAATACCCTATCAACCTGAGAAATCCTCGCAAATGCTTTATGGATGTGGGGATTTTACATTCCTTATTGGCTTTAATTTTTCTAGGGTCCAGCTTAACTCCTTCATGAGATACAGTATGATCCAGATATTCCACCTCTTGTACTCCAAAGAAACATTTGGATCTTTTTGCATATAATTGTTTCTCCTCCAATAGTTGTAACACGCTATCAACATGTTCAACATGATCCTTCCAAGACTTGCTATAGATTAGTATATCATCAAAAAATACTAACACAAATTTTATAAGGAATGGTTTGAAAATGGAATTCATCAAACCTTGAAATGTAGAAGGTGCATTGGTAAGGCCAAAAGCATGACCAAAAATTCATAATGACCCTCATGATTTCTAAATGTTGTTTCAAAATGTCTTTAGTCTTCATTCTGATTTGATGATATCCTGAACGAAGATCCAACTTGGTGAAGTAAGTTGATCCATGCAATTCATCCAATAATTCATCAATGATAGGAACGGGAAACTTATCTTTAATAGTGAGCTTGTTGAGCTCCCTATAATCTGGACACATGTGCCATGATCCATCCTTCTTATGCACCAATACTACTGGAGCAGAGAAAGAACTTTGGCTAGGTCGAGTTATACCAGCCTTTATCATTTCTGCAACCATACGTTCAATTTCACTCTTTTGGGAATAGGGATATTTGTACGGCCTGATGTTTGGAGGAACACTTCCTAGAATCAAATGAATAGCATGATCGTCATTATGAATAGGAGGGAGACCTTTGGGAGTCTCAAATACCTTGGAATGATTGTCCAAGACTTTTTGGAGATCTAGAGAAATAGATGATTTCGATGTGGAAACATCTAGCAAACATAATTATGCAATTACACCTCTTTGTTCCTTTTTTAGAATCTTTGTCATACCGTTAGAGTTGATTATCTTTCCTAGTTTCCCTACAATTCCCCTTAATTCAATTTCCTTTCCTTCCACATAAAATTTCTTGAAAAGTTCTTGAAATTTAAAAGCTATTGTACCCAAGGATTGTAGCCATTGAACTCCTAGTACAACATTAGCACCTCCCATTGGAACGGAAATCATTGGGCTAGTCAATACATATTCTCCCATGGATAGCTTGATATTATGGCACTTTCCAGAGCAATTTATTGTTCCTCCATTTGCAATCATCACTTGACACTCAGGTGCTGGATATAGGAAGCAATTCAATTCTTTTGCTACCCTACAATGAATAAAATTGTGGGTGCTTCCTGAATCAATCAACACTATTACCTTTTTCTTTTTGATATGTCCTTCTATCTTGATGGTTTGAGGAGTGGTAATTCCAGCCAATGCATTACAAGATATGGTCGGATTCATTTCTTCTTTATCTAGGCTTTTTTCCTAGAGTATGTCCTCTTCTTTTGACCTTTCTTGTTCCTTTTCTTCTTCCTCTTGACAATCTATGTAGAATAACTTCTTCTCAACACACTTATGACCTTTAGTGTATTTTCTATAACAACTCTAACAAAGCCCTTTTGCCCTTTTTTCTTCCAATTATTGTGGTGACAACCTTATAGGTTGTGGAAGGCTAGGGGCAACGACACTTCCATCTTTATAGTTGTGAGTGGTAGCCTTCCTAGTTGCCATAATTTTGCTTTCCATTTTTCTTGCTAGCCTAAACGCCTTCACCAATGAATCAAGTTCCCAAAGGCGAACATCATGTTGGATATTCTCCTTTGGAATCCCTATGAACACATTAATCCTATCCTCCTCAGGAATATTTTTTACCCTTATGTCAATTTTTGGAACTCCTTAATGTGCTCCATGATTGAACCCTTTTGTTTGAGACTTATCAATTGTCTAAAAAAGGTCTTGCTTTTTGTATCCTCATAATGTGTTGTCATTTCTTCCATAAAAATTGCTCAAGTGATAATTTGTTTATGAGAGCAAAGCCATTGATACCATACAAACTGATTTGGTTCCAAATATAAAGTTGTAATACGTACCTTTTGTGTGTTTTGCACATTATTGAGATCGAAAATTGCTCCATCTGTAGTATCCATGTTGCGGGATCCTTGCCATCAAACTTCCTCTTATCGATTTTTGGAATATGGTGGGTCCTTGATCCAACATTAGAGTCTATGAAATCATGATTAACATTTCTTTTGTTCTCATCATGAGTTTAATTTACTACCCTTTCACCATTAGTGACCATTTCTTGTAGCAACTTATTCTAATCTATCTTCAATTCTTGCATCTTATCATCCATGCCATCCATCTTAGCATCCATGCCATTCATCTTAGCTTCCATGCCATTAATCTTAGTTTCCATGCCATTCATCTTAGCTTCCATGCCATTCATCTTAGCTTCCACGCCCTTTATCTTAGATTCCACGCCATTTATCTTACCTTCTAGTAGCTTTTGTGAGAGTGACATTTGTTGCACTTGGTCTTTTAATTTTGATATATCATGTAGCTTTTCTTCCTCTTCTTCATGATTCATGCTAGAGATTCCAGGTTGTTTACTAGGTGTTTCCATTTTCCTTCTTCGAGGCATCAATTACCGATAATAATTCTTCACTATTCCCCTTGAATTCCTTCAAACTAATTTTTCAAACCAAGCTTATGCAAATATTAAAAAATATACACACTTTTTTTCACTTTGTAGGCACTCGATATTGAATATGATGTATCTCTATAATATCAGATATTTCAGTTCCAAAATTACGATCTGTAGTAGCCCTCTATGTCCTCTTTCCAATACCACCAGTCTGACCGAATTTAGATTCTCCAAGAAAGAGTTATGCACAATCTCCCAAGATGACCTGATTATATACCTTTTCAGAAGAGCGACCTTGTATGAGGTGCCACGTGTCACTTTTTTGACCTTCAAGTCTATAGAATATACACAGGAAACTACAATCCGTCCTCTTTCTGTAACCTCTTACGAAATTGCAATCTGATGCTAAAAACAAAAGTTATGACGATTTTCCCGAGGTCACCTGTTTGGAATGTAATTTAGGAGTCTGCAAAAAGACCAACTGCCTCAGATCATATCACTACAAATATAGCATGAAAAGCTCTGAAATTCAGAATTGAGGTTCAACGTGATTTTGTCTCAAATGGGTTTATTTGTTCACTTCTGAAAATTCGCAAAAAAAGGTCTATAGCGAGAATGCCACGATGACCTATTAAAAGCAATGAAACACTAGAATCAAAAGCTCTGATACCAAATGTTATGAAACCAGCTCACAAAAAAATAGAAAAGATAGATCAATGCCTTAGAATTCAGCCTATTCGAGGGGGCAACAATTCTTGGATGATTCAAATGACAAAACCTCCTTTCTGTATATAGGAGTCTAAGGAGTCATAATATAACCAAGCCGACCTAACAATAATAATATAAAGGCACAAAAATAACAATAGAGGGATTCTATGGGGCATAGTAATAACAATATGGGGACAATAGGGGCACGATAATAGTAATAAGGGATACAACTACAATAGTAATGGGGGCATCATTAGTGTTATAGGGACCTAACACAAAAGACCATGTTCATTGATTTAGTGAAATAACATAATGGGAAAAGAAAAAATAAGCAAACACTTATGTTATAGAGAAATCTAGAAACTAATATTGGGACATCTACTCTCCACCCATGCATAGATTTCCCACACTATAATATTTCTTGCAGCCAATCACCCCATATTAAGATTTGAAAGCTTGAGGAAGAGTACTTAAAGGATTTCTCACACATTAAACACCATTGTGAATCCAGCGATCCTCTCATCTCCACCTAGCTACCAAATACTTCTAGGAAACCTTTAGATTAACCATCTCCATGTAGCCTCCAAATAACTTGATAACCCAACTCCTCCTCCCGAGAAATAGAATCGAAAGTACACTGAAGCACTGCAAACCAATAGTCTGACATTGAAATGCATAGAGAAGACATATCTATATGAACCAAGAATCCAAAGGGTGTCAAGGTGTCCTCTCAAGTTAGGAATTGTGAGGTGCTTGAATTACTTCACGATAAATAAAGTCTTCTTACTATTTTCTCACCAAAATAGGCCCATCTACATTGTTCTCAATCTCCTTCAGGAAGTTGTTGTTCCTTCTTCTTGTGTTATTCTAGAATTTTTCGCTGCTCCTCTTCTTTGCTTTCTCTTTTCCTAATCCCTTATGGACTCTTTTTTGAATCACTGCTCGAAGAAACTTATCTTTCTTTGTGCACATGGGTTCTTCCTCCTTTACCCATAAATCCCTTTCTATGAATCAATCCTCTTGTGGTTCCCTCCTTCCAATCTCTTTCTTACAACCACCTCCCTCATTTTTTTGTGGTTATTGGTGGTTGTGGCCATGTTTTCCTACCAACACAACCCACTCCTTTAATTATTTTCTTCTCCTCTCTTGGTTGTGGGCTTGCCAAAACAGGGCATGGATATCATCCTTTTTTCATTTCCTTAGCCCATAATGTGCATTCAACCGCTTTATGGCATCCATGATTTGTAAAATGTCATGGATATTCCCCTAGATAGTTTGTCACAACTTGTATTATAATATTATATTAAAATTCTAAGGTTCTACACTATACTTTTATTAAATTTCTAGGTCTGTAGATTTTATTATAATTAGTGCATGAACGTGAGAGGAAATTATGTAGAAAATAGAGAAAGAAAAAATAAAAGTTCAAACACACACACACATAAGGCACAAGATATGCTCTAGGAAACCCTTTCAGGAGAAAACCCAACAGGAAGGTGAGGTTGCTCTACTCTCTTTATCTATTTGGAAATATGGCTACATGTAGAATGAAGCATGGCCTGTGGCCTATTGGCTGATACTTTGAAAAAACTATCTTTGTGTATTCTAATTTCTATCCCTCTTGGATATTTTTTCTCAAGTATGGAACAAATGCACTCGAAAGAATGGAATGCCTCTTCCTCCTAGTGGCCTAGTTATAACACAGCTCGATAGCCTACTAGTGGTTAAGTTTGACTACATCAAACCTTAACCAAAGTTAAAATATAGAATCTTCTAGAGTATTTTACATAACAGTCACAAGGATATCCCATTTTCCATGAATAATGTGGGTGTCTTCTCAAACCATGGTGGGGAAAACAGGAAGTTCATTTTTTTTAGTGGCATAGCTTCTGCATATAGATTCTGATTGACATGCTTCTTGTGTCATTGGAAATATATCGATATGTAGAATAGATTTACTGGTGAGGTGATAAATTTGGCAAATGTTTACCCCCAAAAAATGTTGTTTAGTGCCCCAAGATTCTCCTGGAAGGTTTCAAACCTCGTTTTTCCAAATTGGGTCCTACTGGTAAAAACATCCATTGATATGACTCGTACTTTTTCGACTCTGATGCATTGATATTGATGAAAAAAATATAATGATCCAATCTAAATCAATCCTAATCAACTTCCCATAATTGGTACGAAATAACTAGCTGCCTCTTAATATCCCGTGCAATCTCCCTTCCCAACCTTTGAAATTTGTGTCCCAAATCTAAGCCTATTAATTACAAGAATTATCATTATATTATTTACAATAATGGGATTTTACCAAAGGGGTTTTCATAATAACAAATATCTTTGTATTAATTTAATAATGTTACATTAAAATTTTGCATTGAGATGGTTAGAATCTATGATAACATTGTAGAGGTGTTCAACTTCTTTGCATAAACTATCGATTATTAGGACACACATTTAAAGTGTATTTATTTCCATAGATATGGTCATGTTTCTAAAGAGTGCAAAATTCCCTTTAGAAAGAATATTTGTTCGAGGAAATTTTGTGGCTAAGGGAGATTATTCTTGTTTTAAATACAGTGAATTGAGAAATGAGGTGGGTTGTGAAACTTCTAATGTGTCTATGACCAATAAAGAGATCCATTCTTAAGTGGAGATAACTTGTAAGAAGAGAATAAATATTGAAGAAGGTTTATTTAAGGAATATTGAGTGGTTTTATATTTATTTCTAGAAAGTGGATTACCATGTTTGGATAGTCATTTTGATGTTGAGTGTCATCTATGTATTTTTGGTAATTCCATCAAAGACCCAACCCCTTTAAATTTGAAAATTCCTCCTTTTCATTTTGACGAGTAGGAACAACACATTTTTTAGGGGTGGGAGATAATGGAGTGGATTTTTTTTGGAAACTCAATGTTTGGTACATGTAAATCTAATATTATTGGAATTCCTAGAATTAATGGTAAGGGGATCAATCCTATAGAATTCCCTTCAAATCTCTCAATATTTTATAACAATACTAATGATGAAAGTTAGGAGGGGAAGAAGAAAAAAGAAGGTATTTCCTATGGAAAATGATAGGTCTAATTTAAGATTTAGAAAGGTGAATTTATGTTATGTGTATGGGAGTAATAAAGGGGTTTGGGAAGCATGGAATATAGATATCATAAGGAGTTGATAAGAGGAACAATATTAAGTTTTTTAATGCTTGAGAAAAGGTTGTTTTGAATCAGGTATTATTGAGTAAACAATTGTATTGTATTATGGATAGTATTAAAGAAAATAATTCCCACTAAGGGGTGTATCATGATATGCCCATCCCTTGATTATAGAGGAATGGGAAGTCCTCTTTAAAAGGAAATCCCTTGTGAGGTTGGTGGAGTCTAAAAATACTTGAAATTTTGTTACTCCAAGGCAACATAGGGGAAGGAAATAAGATAGTTTCATATTTAGGGAAGAAATTAGGAGGGTTGGTGTTCATATTTATACATGCTACGAGTTTATTTGAATGATTGGTTATGGGATGGAGGGATGGATCATTATATTGTTCCAACTATTGGTCCTTTTAATTAGGATCAAGAGAATAATTTTACTCACATGAATTTAATATTAGTTTCTCTATTTTCAACACTTATGATCCCAATTCAGAGAGAGTGGCATAATGGGAGAGAAAATCCTTAAAATGTTGCCCATCAATTATAAATTTTTTTTTGTCTTATTGGCCTCAATTTCTTGATTGGTGGGCCAAATAAAATATGGGGTTTATTGACATAGGTTGACCCGTTATCTACATTTTCTTGAAGAAGGTGGAGGAGGTGGTACTCTTCAACTTGGAACCAATTAAGAGTATGCATACATGAAGAAAAAATATGTAGGGGAGGATAGATTAGACAAGCGATTGGATTGGTTTCTCCTTTTATAATCCCTGGTAAATGATTAATTTTATCTAAGACAATGCGTTATCTCTAATAGGGTAATAGAATAATTTCCCATTTTTTCTTGAGGTGGAATCTAAGGGGAGGATCTAACATCAAGTTACTTCAAGTTGAACCCATATTGTTGGGTAGAAGAAGAATTTATGAATTTGGTTAACATAAATTGGATGACTTGTAATGGGTACTCTAATATGTCATTATATTTTTAGTTTGAGGGCAACCCAAAGAAGATAAAGTAAGAATATATTCATTAAGCCTATAGGAAGTGGAAAAAAGTTAACTTTTAATTTGTAGATATATACAAAAATATAGAGGAGTTCATCATTTGTGACATGTTTAGATATCTAAATGAGGAGTTTAATGGGAGGGTTAAATTTCATTTGGACTGGATGAAAAGAGAGACTCCGGTTAATAAGGAGGTGGCTTAGAGATTGAAATGTGAATCACTTTGTTTAGAAAAGGGTATGAAAGCACAAAGTTCTTTAAAAAGTATGTTGATCCTAAGTTAAATGTCGACATTAATTACAAGATTACAAAGAATGATGGGTCAATAATTTTGAATATATTTTCCTATAGACATTTGTTCATTTCAATGAATCATATAAGGTTGAAAATAGGTATAAATAGCTAAATTGATAATATTGACTTATGTTTCCCTAAGGTTTATTAGTGAAGCCAAAAGTCCCCACTTGACGGAAAATGCTTCAAAAGAGGAACTAAAAATAATTCTTTATTCATTCAAAAGAATAAAACCATAACGCTTGTTTTCTATCTAATGAAGTCTTCTTAGGGTTCTTTGAACTCATATCAAATTATTTTCTAAGAGGATTTGGCAAGTCAAGTAAGATCACAACATTTTTGAATGCTTTTTCCACCTCCATCACACCAATTCCGGAAGGAATTTTGATGTTTTTCTCTTCTTAACTATAGTTACAAGATTATGGAAAAAATAATAACCATAACAATGAAGCCATTTTGTTTGTTACTTAATATCTCATGAATTGTTTTTTTTCTTACTAGGTAAGTAAATCCACAATCCGGATAAATGGATTACATTTCAGTTTTTTTGACTTGGTAAGTAGTTGAGATAGGCTACCCCATATTAGCCTTATTCTTTTTGATAGTGGTATATAACCCTTACTATTTCTCATAGTGGCAAAACGTTTTAGCATGGTATTAAAATTGGGGGCTCCCTTTAGCTCTCACAAGTAGTTGTTTGTGGATGACATTTTATTATTTTGTAATGGCCATTGGAGGGTTGAAAAATAAATAAAAGAGATATTTGAATTATATATCATATGCATGAATGTTAATAAATGCGGAATAATTCAAAATTCCCTTCTTATGGGTGGAAGAAGAAAATATATGATCCATATCTTAGTTATTTATGTTTCGTCAAGAGTAGTGAGAGGATGGGTTAAACTATTTTAGGATGTACTTGAAGCCAAATATTTATGGAAAAAAACACTAGGGTTGGCTTGAGTTTAATGTTGTGAAAAGTCTTTCCTTATGGTGCGATAACATGTTGTATGGACACGGTATACTTATCTTGGCAATTCATTTGAGAGGGCATCCTTTATTTTTAATATTTTTATTTGTCATGCCCAACGGGGTACTTGTGAGAATCCCAATGATGAAATTCATGTTTGATTGGGTAGATAACTAGGAAAATGTTGGTATGGCTTTGGTTCAATAAAAAAATATTATTGTCCCTAAGGAGTGTACTAGTTGGGGCTTGAAGAATATTCATTTATTTGTAAAAGAATCAGTTGCTAAATATGTAAGGAATTTGACCTAGGAAAGGGTCTATGATGCAAAGTGTTTATACAAAAATATTTGATGGAAAATAATTTAGAGGATGATTAATAGTTTAGATTAGTAGATAAGGAAATATATATAATCAAATCATAATGCCTAAGTTATCTTGAAGGTAGTGACAATTCCATTCTTGGTGATAGGTCATTGCCTTATATGAATGATAGGGAAAGGAAATATGGTTAGGATCGGTGCTAACCCTCAAATATGATGTGGGTTTTCATATATATTAAATGAAAACTCGATCAAGATACTACATGAGAAGGATGTTTTTACTCTATGAAATGATGAATTAGGAAAGGTCCACCCTATGGAGTAAAAAATGGAAATCAAGAAAATTTATTGGGTTAGTGGGTGAATATGTAGGATAATAGGAGGGGATATATTGCTTCTCCTAATATTAGTCACAAAGACTTAGAATATGATTTTTTTGGGTTAAAGAATCTATATGTTATTAACACTCCAAAGCTAGGTTACAAATTGTTGAGTAAATGAGAGCATTTTGGAGATGGGTTGTGGTGTTTTAATCATATTTGAAAATTAAAACGTATACTATAGGCTAAGATTTGTATGTGGTTAATGATCATGGATAAGAGAATAATATTAGATAACTTATAAAAATATTTTCTTATCATTCTAGTGGATTATTTTTGTGTAAGGAAAATAAGGAGAATATATACCATTTACTTGTTTTATGACCCTAATCAACATACATTTGGAAGTAGGTGAAAAATATTTATGGCTTTAAATAGAAATGTGGGTTCCATCATTAGATGATTATTTGGAGAAGTGTTACAATAATGAAAATACCAAGCTTGTTTTCCATTTATTAGAGCATAATGCATCTAATTGGCTAGGAACATTAGCCTATTTGAAGATAAGTAAGCTCATATCCTACAATGTACTAGTCAATGTATTGATAATATTTATTGTTCAAAGAAAAGAAAGGAAAATCCTCGTAGATAGATTTTTGAGGAATATGTGGATAAATCCATGACAAAGGCTTATTTTATGGGGTTTCTTATGGTGATCCTATGGTGTATGGCATCAATGGTGTTCATTTTTCTAAGTGACACACATTTTTGGAAATTAAAGGAGGAATTGGGTGGCGGGTACTCTTAATTTTGGTCAGTTGATGTCTTTTTAATTGGTTCATTTATTAATAATTGAAAAAGGTCTTTAGAAGTTGCAATTTTTTTAGGATTGTATGATTGTTATCTATTGGATGAAAAAGATCTATCCATTATAAAACTTTTATGCTTAGGCACATCTTTGCGGATATGAAATATGCGAAAACTATGTTTCCTCATATATCTTTTCAACATGTTTATAAGGAAATAAATATGTTAGTTTCCGACCTTTCCGAAGTAGGAAATTAATTTCTTTTTAGGAAGTAAGGCATATGTGAGTTGGAAAATAGCCATTCCTCAACTTATTATCTACATATTTGTTTCTTTAATTTTATATTATTATATCAAGTTGAAGGGATATTTTATAGGCAAGAAGATTTTATTTCTATATTTTTACTGGATATGGAGGTAGACTCCACTGTTTAAATCACTTTAAGATTCTAGATTGAATAATTTTATATATTGTTATTGATATTGATAATATTCTTGTTGTATGAATTTGAATAGTAGTTAGTAATGTTGGGGATTATTTGGGGGCAATGCATAACCTAATTAACTGAAAAGAACAATTATTATGTGATTAGATTGAATGATAGTTGTTAAAAATTCATTCAAAATATCCCATAAACCTAATTTTTTGTAAATAAGGAATGCACCTCTTTTTGATAAATAATAAGTACTTCCCCACATTTTATGGATGGTAAACTAGATAAACTATCAGCCTTGGTTACAGGGTCTTTCCTAAAGTGAATCGAAGATAATGGAACGCATAATTAGAAACAACTAGTGACAATATCAAATAACTTGAGGTATTTCTCTAGACTACTTCGTAATTTGGTCACCCTACTACATGATAAACACTTGTCTACTCTAAATGAAATGTTGAATCAAGAAGGTCCACCCTATGGAGTTAAAAATGGAAATCAAGAACATTTATCAAGTTAATAGGTTAAGATGAAGGAGAACTGGAGGGGATATATTGCTTCTCCTAATATTAGTCACAAAGAATTAGAATATGATTTTATTTGGTTAAAGTTTTTATATGTTGTTAACACTCCAAATCAAGGTTACAAAATTTTGAGTAAAGGACAGTATTTTGTAGATCAGTTGTGGTGTTTTAATCATATTTGAAAATTAAAATGTCTTATACAAAATAAGTTTTGTATGTGGTTAATTATTATGGATGAGACAATAATATTAGATAACTTATAAAAGTATCTTCCTTTCATTCTAGTGACTTCTTTCTGTGTAAAGAAAACAAGGAGAATATATATCAGTTACTTTTCTAAGTCCTTAATTTACACAAGTTTTGAAGGAGGTGAAACATATTTATGGCTTTAAAGGGGCATGGGGGTAAAATCATTGGATGATTGTTTGCGGGAGTTCTATGATAATGAAAACAACAATTTTATTATAGTGTTTCCACTTATTATAGCATAATGCATCTTGTTGGTTAGGAAAATTAGCCTATTTGAAGATAAACATGCTCTCATCCTACAATGTACTACTCAAAATATGAATAATCGTTATCTTTTAAAACAAACAAAGAAAACACCTCCTAATAGATTGTTGAGGAATATGTGGATAGATCCATGACATGGGCTTATTTGATAGGGTTACTTAGGGTGATCGTCTTGTGTGTGGCATTACTGGTATTGATTTTATAAGTGATGCACATTTTTGGACATTTAAGGAGGGATTGGGGGGTGGCACTATTAATCTTGTTGAATTGATGTCTTTGAAATTGGTTCTTCTATTAGTAATTTGAAAATGTGCTCAAAAGTTGCAATTTTTTGGGGAGTGCGTTATTGTTATCTATTGGATGAGTGGGTTCTATCCATTAGAAAAATTTATTCTTAGGCCCATTTATGTGGATATGAAATATTTGGTAACTGATTTTCCTCATATATATTTTCAACATGTTATAAGGAAAGAAATATGTGTGGTTTATGACATTTCCAAACTAGGAATTTCATTTAGTTTTAGGCAATAGGGCATATGTAAGTCAATCTTCAAGTTACGATCAAAATAAATTTTCTTTAATTTTCAATTATGATGTCAAGTTGAAGAGATGTTTTATAGAGGATAAGATTTTATTTCTATCTTTTTATTGGATTTGGAGATAAACTCCATTCTTTACCCCCTTTAGGATTGTAGATTTCAATAATTTTATATACTATTAGTGATATCTATAATATTCTTCTTGTATGAATTTAAAAAGTAGTTAGTAATATTGGGGATTATTTGGGGCAACTTACAAAGCTATTGAATGAAAAACAAACTATTTGAAAGAAAACTATTTGTGTGATTGGATTGAGTTATAATTTTTAAAATTTCATTCGACATTTATCACAAACATACTTTTAATAAATAATGAATGCAATTTTTTTCCATAAATAATAATTAATTTCACACATTTTGTGCATAGTAGACTATAAATCATGCTTATAAAACATCACCCTAAATAATTCAAAGAATATCAAAAACATAATTATTAAAATCTAGCAACAATATGAAAAAACATCAAGTCTGACTCTAAACCACTTGAGTCAACCCACCACTTGAATTAGCCCTTTTATATATACCTATACCTATAAAATTATTTATTAACCACTAATAATTTATTTAGTTATTTTTATTTATAAACCTAGTTTATACTCACCAACGACGATTTTATTTTAGCATTTTAACATTTTATTTCCTTCGTTGATAATCCATTTTCCATTATACATAAGCACCTATCCTCTTTAACCATTTATCCAACCAATGAGTTCACTATTCCACCATATATCATTTCATGGAAAACATAGCAAAATGAAAAGTCGCCATTGAATGCGTTTCTTCTCTCTCCTTTCCACTGATGTGAATTTATCCTCGGAGAATTACTGTCCCCCTCACCTGAAAATCTCCTTCAAACAGTAGTTGATTAACCATACCTATTATGCACATGAAAGAGCAAATCAAATATGAAGAAATAATTTAAATAATCTAGAATATATTAAAAATCTTGAAGAGTGGTGTATTATTATGAACTCAAAGGTTAATTCTTGTATCAAGAGATATTGATTCAAGCATGTTAATGATATAGAATATATTAAAAATCTTGAAGAGTGGTGTATCATTATGAAGTGAAAGGTTAAAGGTTGTATGAAGAGATATAAATTTCCTATATTTTTATTTTTTAATACTATTATATTTACATTTTTAATATTATCAATAAAGTTGTGTTTATGATTTTTTAAATATTCAACAAGTAGGTTAATTAAAAATTGGTTTGATAGGTGAGATACACATAAATTTTAATATTATAAATTTATAATAATTAAATTATGTATTTTTCGGCACAATTTAATTTATAAATGAAATGGCTTATTTCACGACATTTTTTTTATTTAATTTTATCTAAAATCTGATAGATTTTTTTAAAACTTTGGTTTAAGTTGTTTAATTTGTAGAATTTGAGTGCCCCAAGGGTTTTTCATGGTGTTGAATCTATTTATGGATTCAAAAATGAATTTTAAACAACAAAAAACACATTCTCTCTTAAAATTGTTTTGGCAAATTCCCGTGAAAAAATCTATTTCATCTATGAATTAGACTATGCCGTTGTTTTTAAATAATTAATATAAAAATGAATTTATTTTTTTGTATAGATTTACTTATTTTGGAATAGATTTTTTATAAATTCAATTTAATTGGTAATAAGTATTGGAATGATAAGGATTTAACCCTACAATATAATTTAAACTAGCAATTGCTCGAGATGTTGCAAAGGAAATGTCGTGATGCATAAATTCCAGAAGAATAGTGCCATATAAAAAATGATTGAAGATAAAAATTAGTAACCAAAATGTCATTCAAAGCTAGAAGATAAAGAGAAATCACTTACATTATGCCAAATTGGCAGACTCTATAAAATTTTCAACATAGATTGTCTCTTAGTCTTCAACGGTGGTCTTTGAAGTTCCAATAGAAAATATAAAAATAGAGGCAGTAGACGACATCAGATAAGCTAAATAAGATAACATTAATTCGTGAATGATATGATGACTATCTTTCTAAATATAAATTTGCATCACAACCTCACAAATTTCATACATCACCATGTATTACATGAAAATGAGCCAGATATGAGCTCCCAATTATTCATAACTTTTGGTGTAAAATCTGCAACTTTGATGTGAAACTCTATTGCAGTGTACTTGATGATGTTAAATATCTCCAATGTTTCCTATGAGAAAAGCATCTCTGAAATTGTAAAGAAACATTTTGAAATGCACTGACACTAACAAAAAATTATTTTAGTATTTGCATTGCCCTCTCCATAGTACAGGGTCTACATCTCCTGGTGGCCAAAATTTTAATCCATATTATATCTTCTTTTATATATCATCAATTTATTTTGAAAATTTGAACAAACCATTGCAATAGTTTACATGGTGAAGAACCCTCTACATGGTTGAATACATTGATTATTCACACAATCCAATAAAATACCAACCACCTATAAATTGACCAACTTAAAACTACTCAACAAGAATTAATTAAGAAAAACAATAACATACAATTTTTATTTTAACATAAGATTATTTTTATTTCAAATTTACCTTAAGTACTAAACAAAAATTGATTAAAAAAAACCATAAATTTTTTATTTCAACATATAGTTATCTTTATTTATTTTATTTTATGATCACCTCTCCTTGGTTTTGAATTTATAAAAAATTTGACCACAAATTTGTTTCTTTCTAATAAATAATTCTCACTTTTTCGAAAATTCTATAAATTATTTTATGTTTATGGGGGAGTATTGTCATCTATGTAACATTCACAACCCTTCAATTTTAAACTACCTTTTTTGTCATACTTTCTCATAAAGAATACCCTGTTATATGCAATATAAAAGCTTAGTATTTTTGTCACCCTCACTAATCTACACATATCTACTTTTAAGGTGTCATTAATTATATTCATTGTTAGGAAGATTATATATTTCCTATTCCAGTTTTCTAAGAGTGGTTAATACATCCTTTGAGAAGGTCCCATTGGAATTAAGATAAAAGAAGTTTACGTTATGTTCCACTTCATATAAATATGCTAATTAATTTTCGTTATGGTGTTGAGACCATCCTTTCACGACCTATTTTAGTCTCGAAATGGTTCTTTCAAATTGAGCCATAGAGGAGTTCAAGCAGGGCTGATGTAAGTGTGACCATGTGTCCTCAACCATATTTTTAAAATTATGTTTATAAAACCAAAAGCAGTTGAAAAAAACGATAAGTGATCTAAGAAAAATGGGGAGATGATTAGATAATCCATTGTGAGATAGTTTGAGCGTTGAGAAAATAATTTGAAATGAGGACCGTGTTGAGGAATTTGTATTGGATCTTGTTGATGCACTAGTACAAAATGAGAGATTAGTGACTATACAACGAAAAACATTAGTCACCACAATTATTTAAAGTGAATTACTATTAAATTTGAGCAATTTTAAGTGACCCAACTAAAAATGACTAACTTAAATGATAATTTAGTCTAGGGATAAAATGTATAACTAGATAATAAGTGACCCAAGTAAAAGCAACTAACTTAAATGACTAATCTAGTGAAGGACTAAAATACATGGCTAGATAGCAAGTGACAAAATAAAAAATGATTAACATAAACTATTATTATAGTCTAAGAATAAAAATATTACCAACTAAAAATTACAAAAAGTATAAGAATTAGTCATTATGCTAGTCGTTTTTAATTTTGTTTCTCTAGAAATGGAAAATTGCATTTTTGATACTAAAGTGTTACATTTTACTAAATTTTAACCCTAAAAATGGGTTCATAAGTGTTAAAATTTGGAGACAAAAGGGTCTATGAATCCATCTAAATTGTTACAATTTATAGACCCCCTTAATCTGAAATCCATCTGTAATTCTAAAATTTAGGTATATGGATTCAATGACCCACTTAAAGGGGTTTATGAATCCATAAATAATGCTAAAATTATAACAGTTTTATACAATATAGAGAATAAGTTTACAATATATAATAATTTTATGCTCCCTTTAGAAGGAGGGACAAGAAAGTGAATTTGAAACAAATATAAAAGGGTTTTAAGGGTTAATAGAAAAATTTTCCTCACAGCTTAGAGAGATAACGCACTATTTGTTGTGGGGTTTTCATGGTATTGTTACATACCTCTTATGGTGCCCATATCCTGACTTAAGTCCAAGGATTCATTAAAGAAGATATATGTGCTTTTTGCGTTGTTGGCCTGTTGGGTTCTAACCCAGGTTCGGAGTTAATTAGCTAAGCAAATCCTTGTACTACTGGCCCTTTTCGCAATATTCTACAAAGCACGGACTGAGGTCTCACCTGAAGTAGTATGGGGGGGTGCTGGAACCAGGTTTCTGCACCCTTGAGATGTCTAAGAGGTTTGACTGGTCCAACTCTTGGTCATTGTGCACAGGTTGCTTCGTGCACTTCCTAGGCCTTCGCTCCCTGATATACTTTCCTTTGCGTAGCCCTAACCAGGGGTTATGGGGCTTCTGAGTTGTTGGAGTAGCACTTTGCACTACTCCCCTAAGTCGTACCCGAGATCCTACTTATCTTCCTATGCCTAGTCAATTATATTCACACAACTGGATGTCTTACATTATATTTATTTATAAAGCACATTCATAAGAGTTCACGTAGAAAATAAAAAATACACTTGCAATTTAAACCCAATCATACATTAAAACAGGAATAAATACACAGTAATATGGTAACTTTTCTTTATTAATTCTTCTAATTATTACATACTCGACTTGTCCTACGTATTGAATTGCAGGGGTCCGCGCACTCAACTGCAGACTACTAGGCCTCTGCGCACTCAGCTGCAAAGCCTTCTCCCACTCTACAACCTAAAGACAGACTTTACACTTAGACTCATCATGGTTTTTTTCTATTCCCTATACTATACACTTAGAGCCTCATTATATTTATACAATCCCATGGTCTGTGGACCATGGGTGGGTCTATCAAGCCGACATTACATTACAAAATTGAGGGTGGAAAACCCTGTGACTCTATTATAATTTTGCGCTCCGTGCCCATAATTCATGGAGGTTTTACAAAAGATGTGGTCAAAACTTGGACTTTAAGCCCTAAAACATGTCTTAATGAGGTTCGATTCTCAACAGGCCCTAACACAAACATCGTGACTTACCCTCAAGTCACTCTATCAGCGTGGAGATCTTTGCACAGAGTCCCTACAACTCTATCTGAATTGCTGCAAGGTCGGCAGCGCACTGAGCGACTGCTTGTTGGATCTCTTGTACGCGTTGTTCCGAGACCGCATTGTCGGAACTGCTTCCTTGCATTTGGGCCTATTTTCCCTGCATCTGTGTGATCTTTCCTTCAATTGTTGTTGTGATGTTGAAGGCGTCGTCGATCCAAGGCTTAACGCGTGCCTTCAGGACTGCTTCCTTGTACCATGTTGCGTCCACCTATTCTTTCAACACTTTGGCCTGTTGCATCGGTGCGAGCCTATGAGTGAGGGCCACCGTCTATGTAGTTTCTTTCATGTTGTCATACTGTTGCTGGAATTCTCATGCCTCTATCTCTAAGTGCTGGATGTTGGGTTCCTCCTGTAGATTTGTGAGGACCTCAAAGGACTCCCCCAACATTTTGGTGCAGTCTCGCACTGCATTGTTGATCTCGTCTAGTCCCGTTGTAATAGCACTGATGCACTTCTATTTTACTTCCGGAGGGGTGGACAACTACACCTTAAACTTTAGCTCTGTGATCTAAAGGTTAAGCTCCATCTAAACCTTTATCATTTCCGCCCATGGCATGTGCACCCCTACTACTAGCCTATGGATGCATGCTTTTGCTGGTGTGTCTATTGGGATGGCTAGCTTAGGGACGCTTTGACAAGCTTTGTCTAGTACCCATACCAACTACCAATTCTGCGACACCAGTTTGTCGTGTTGTAAGCTCAACTGTTCCATTTTGATTTTTTGCTCGCTTAGGAGTTGCAGCGCATGAATTTCCCTAGCCCATAATTATGCAATAATCCCATCCTGTAAAGTGTATAATGTCTCCCATGAAAGTGCAACCATGTTGATTCTGATACCCTTCAATGTGTTAATCTTAGGCCTGTCGTCCTCATTTGTTATCACCAGGGCCCCTTCCGGCAGCACTAGAGTATTTTTCACCTGAGCACGTGACATCTACTCTAAATAGTTTTCCCGACTGCTAGGATGGTTGAAAGGGTACCAGCCTGAGGAGTGCACACCTACAACTCCTCTAGCTATGCTCTGAGGGACCCCAATACAATTTGCTTCTCTTGCATAAAATTTTGGAGGGCCTCAGAGGTTAAGTCGAGCACTGTCTTGCCGATGTCATGTAGATCACCCTCGGTAAGGGTGATCGGGTGAATAGAAAACTTTGATTCCTTAAGCTTCTTACGTGGCCCTATTCGCTCAGTCGAGTGTTGGTGCTCCAGTTGTGTTGACGTGGTTTGTGGGTCTACACCTCCCCCTTCTTCGTCTGCTTCCTACCCATGTGAAGGTTACTTTTGGCCCTCGCATGCCTTCGTGGCTACCTCCTGTGCTCTTGCTGCTGCTGCTGCCTTTTTTTGTTCAACTACTATTTGTGCAGTGTCCCATGCCTCTTGCACTTCTGCTATCGCTGCCTCCTTCCTTCTCTTTTCTTCCAACTGTGCCATGCGCAGTTTGGCCTGATATTTCTTCCTCTACACCGTAGACGTTTCTATCACCACAATGTTTGGAGCACGCTGCTCAGGTGACCATGTATCCAATACATTAAAGATTACATCTTATGTGGCTACAAATTGTAGCTCTCTCCATTGCTTCGTCGGGTCCTTGCACACTTTGATGTACATGTTGTGGAGGTCTGCCTTAAACTCTACAAAACTTTACAGGCTATTGTAGATAGTGGGTGATAATCGTGGCTTGTTGTTGATCCCCATTTTTAGGTTCATCTCCATGAACACCCACTATATATTACTATCATAGATTGTGTTTACATCCTTTGCGGCCTAGAGCGAAGCGTACTTCGCGACCTTCGGCAGATCCCTCTCAATTGTGGCTAATTTACTGTGCTCTGGCAATTCCCCTACCATGAGCACTATGGACAGTAGAAACCATACATAATGGAACATTTTTCCTTGTTCTTGAGCTTTGCATCAATTCTCCAAGAATTCCTTGCAAAGGAACTTGGACTAGTTAAATTGGACCCCCTCCGCAAACTGCTTAGCAAGTTCTACCACCGGCACAGGTACCTCATCTACGCGGCACTTGCACATAACCCTACCTTCCAGGATTTGGGTCACCACTCTTACTACTTTTTCATTGATGCTAGATATGGTGTAGCCCCTCTTTTTATTTTTTAGTTTATACTTCTTCTACATGGCCTCCGGGATGGCCAAGTCACTGCTTTTCCCCTCTGAGAGATCAGCGGGGTCCTCTCCTTTGCATGGCAGCTGAGTGATTCAGTGAATCAAGTGTTCCGTCATGGGTATGGGCTCCTCCAGCCACAAAAATCCGCCATGCACGAGGCATAGTAACTGCCTAATGATGAAAGTTATTATTGGGGCGCAGTGGAAATGCGACACTCGAAGTAGATTTAGTAGCCCTACATTTTCCACTCTGCATAACCACTTTCGTGGCTCTAATTTGGTAACCCCCATTGCGGTGTTCTACTTAGGCTTCATAAGCTTCGCGATCTCTAGTTGAGGGAACTTCTCGTGGTCAGTGAGGTCCCAATATTAAAATTTTAAACTAGGTACCCGTCCCAGGTGTGTGCCCTCCAAAATAATGTTGTCTGGGAGGAGCTAGGTCTAGAGAGAGCTCTTGCTCTCGTCAAGATCCTTGGGCACTTTAGCCTTCCCCTTCTACGGGGGGATATAGGTAGTAAACTTTGTTGGAGGGTGTGTAGGCTCAGTTTTCTCCTCCATGCCTTTTTTCTCGTCTTCTTTGATGATCAGGTCCTCTAGGCCTTCCTCCTCCTCTTTGTTTTCTATGTTAATGACTTTCCCCTTCTCCTCCATCATCATCCTGGTGCGCAACGAGCTTCGCAAGGACACACCTACGTTAACCATCGCTTGTTCATCCTTCTTTGGTCTTGGCGTGCATAGTGATTTCAAGATTTCTGCGATAATCCTGGCACCTTTAGGGGAATCCCCCACAGTTAGGGCCTGCGTGGCCTCTTCGGTGGTCATATTTGTGATATCCATAGCTTACTCAGATGATACCATCATGTCCGACTATAAATCTATTTTTTGCGTATTCGGGGGCTCAATGAACGCTTTGCACAGGTCAAATAGGGCTCAGCTCAAGCTATGCAGGGTATACAACTGCTCAATTCACAAATGACCAAGTGTTGTTTGCTGGGAAACCCTTTGTAATTTATAGCACCTATGGAATTTGAATTCGACTGTTCCCCCCAAATCTGGTTGATTAATGCTCGCTTAGCAGCAGATTTTCCCAATTCTTGGCCATAAATTGCATCTAAATGCCTGCTGCTCGCTCCATTTGGCCTCAAATCAAGCATCCCATCATTAATAGTGACTCCAGTGGTCACTTTCGGGCCAACTTGTGTGGCAACACAAACCCCCTTTCATGGTCGCAAAACTTGTGACTCTTTACTTCTCTGCATAGCTCCAACATCGCGTAGCTCCTAGGCAGAGTAGTTTATAGTCTCGTGCCTCCTTTCATCTGCCAAGAGCACTAAGACTATACCTTCCACAGCTATTCAGGTGGTCATGCCACCTCTATAGGGTGTCATCCGGTCATTCATCATTTTTTCTAGAAAATACCCACCTTTTGTTGTTACTGGTGGCGTCATGCACCTTATCATCTGCAATGCGCCACCCTAGTTGATTCGCTTAGTAATGTGCGGTCCAAGCCAAGGCAGTAGATTGATCAATTCGTGGTGATAGTCATCAAACTTGTCATCTTGATCATGCGCACCCTGCCTTATCACCCTAGTCTTCTTATCATTAAAATCTTCCTTTATCTCATCCTCCAGCTTTTTGACTTCCCCTTCTACCAGAGCACTTTTCTTCCTTAATTTCACCCTTTCTTTCTCAAGTTCTTGGAGCCTAAACTTTCCCTGTTGGATTTCTTCTTCCAAGGTTCCATGAACCATCATATCTACCAGTGCTATCGTGCACTTAGGCTTTTCATGTTCTATGGGGCTTACAATGTTCGCTTCATACTCCAGCCTTGGTGGTGCCTACGCAGTCAGTTTTTTCATGCAGTCCTATAAGCCCATAGAACCATTGGTATGTGTAGGTCCCAATCAGTTCGCTTCACATGTGGACTTTGTCCAGCGCTTGACACACTTTATTAAAGGCTTCTCTATGGATAACCTTCTATGCACTTGTTCATTCCATACTTCGTGGTTCCAAATGGAGGGGTTGTTCACGCCATTACCTTGCTCGCACTTACTTACTGACCATGTCTCCTAACGTGAAGATTGTGTGCATCTGAGCAGGTTTCATACCATATTCCTATATCCATCTGGAGAGGTGGCCGTACGGACCACTTCGTCCAACAATCTTGTATGTTAATTGAATCTGAGGCTTCCCAAACCACATGTTCATCATACTTTTTCATTCACACCAATCCTCAAAACTTCTTTGGTGCGTACTGTTATCACTCTCATAATTTTTTGAAGTAAAAAGAAAGAAAAATCCCATCTTTACATATGATGTGTCCTAACAACTTTCCCTCTTCAAGAACAAAAAGTGATTTTTTAGGATTTAAAGAAATCCCAAATTTCTTGCATTTGACAAATACTCTTCTAAGGTGGTCTAAGTGTTCATTTTCAGATTTAGAGAAGACAGTGCTATCATCCTAGTATACTACTAAGAAATCATGGATTTCCTTGGAAAAAGCTATATCCGTAGCTCTTTGAAATGTGGCACCTGCATTCATTAATCCAAAGGGCATATTTAAGTACATGAAGGTACCCCAAGGAGTAGTAAACGCAGTTTTGGGTTGGTCTTCAAGCTGGACTAATATCTGGTTATACCAAGAGAACCCAGCTAACAGTGAAATCCTAGATGAGCCCACTACCCTTTGCAATATATGGTCCTTTTTTGGTAAGGGGTAGTTGTCTTTTAAAGAGACCTTGTTTAAGTTTCTAAAATCTACACAAAGTCTAATTTCACCTATCTTTTTCCTAGTTGTAACTAAGTTCGAAATCTAGTCTGAGTATCTAATGGGTGCTATTATTTGGGCATCAAACATTCTTTTAACCTCTTTTTCGATGGATGGCATAAGAACTGGGTTTATCCTTCTAAGTTTCTATTTGAAAGGTTTATGATCTTCTTTTAGAGGTATTTTGTGTTGGATTATGCTGGCATCATAAGATTTTAAGTCTTCATAACTGTAGGCAAATACATCCTGAAACTCTTTAAACAGATTGATATATTTGACTTTTTCCTCTGGGGGTAAGGCTTTAGATATCTTGGTGAGTTTTGGTTTATCTTCAATTCCTATATTAACCTCTTCTATGTCAGCTCTTAGAGGTTCAATGTTGGGTTTCCTAGCTACATCACTAGAGGCAAACAAATCTTCCAAAGGTACTAATCCTTTGGGCAAAAAAATATCTTTCAAATTAAGAATCTCAGGATCATCATCCATTATTTCGTCTATCTCTACATTTTCTAAACTATCTATTTCAACACCAGTAAATTTAGTTGGTTTAGCTATATTGAAATTATTTACATCTAAGCTACTTTCTATATTATTGTATACTGTATATTTAGTATCTATCTTACAATTATGAAATTCCCCTTCATTGTTCATGAAATCGTAGATCTGAGAGTCCTAGGAGAAAATATGCCAATACTTAAGGTTGTTTGGTATAATAGGCCTATGCCTGACTTCTGCAGTGTACTAGTTGTTTGGTTGAAATGGCAATTTACAAGTACTAGCAAAGGTAGCTAGACTGTGGGCTTGCATATTTTGTTTTCTAGGAATGGTAGCAAAGTTTGATTCTAGGAGGTCCTTGATCAAGTCTAAAACAATATCTTTATGTCTACCAAGCCTAGGGTTGTTGACAGAATATTCACCACTGATCTATTTAATAATAAGCTCTGAGTCTCCCATGATGGAAACTCTTTTGGCTCCAAGTTTCCTAATGTTGGCTTGTTGGGGCTTAACCCAGGTTCAGGGTTAATTAGGCAAACAAATCTTGGTACTACTGGCCCTTTCAGCAACAGTCCATGGGGCATGGATTGAGGTCTCACCCAAAGTAGTATCCAAGGGTGATAGAAACAGGTTTCCGCACGCTGGAGATGTCTGATGAGTTCGTTTGGTTTGTTCCTACATGTAAGTTGCTTTACTCACTATCCCATTCCTCGCGGACTGATATAGTGGCTTCGCGTAGCCCTACCCAGGGGATGAGTGCCATGCTCTATGTTATCACCCAAGACATTTCTTATATTCCATTGTTATTTAATTATCTTTTCCTACTTGAGTGTTTTAAGTTATTCTTAACAACATAGAATATTCACACAGTTTCCCGTAGTAAGTAAACAATATATTTTCAAATTATATCAATCATGCATTAACCCAAGAACAAATGCACAGAATTATAACCAAACTTCTCTTTATTGATTCTTTCCACAGTTACAGACTCGACTCGCCCTGCGCAGTCAGCTGTAGGGGTCCACACACTTAGCTGCAGACTACCTAGCCTCTGTGCACTCAGCTGTAGAGCCTTTCTCCTACTCTACGACCCATAGACATAGTTTAGACTTTTACTCAACCACTTAGACCTCTCATCCTCATCTTCTATTATCTATATCCCTTTTACACTTAGAGCCTCGCTCTATTTATATAATCTCAGGTTCCATGGACCATGGGTCGGTCTATCCACCTAACATTACATTACAAAAATAGGGTGAACAACCCCGTGACTCTATCATACTTTCGCACCCCGTGCTCGCAATTTGCAGAGGTTTACGACAAGAATTGGTCAAGACTTGGGCTTTAAGCCCCAAAACATGCCTTGGGGGGATTCCATGCCCAACAACCCCCAACACAAACATCATGACTCACCCTCGAGTCACTCTGTCGACACGATGATCTTTGCGTGGATTCCCTCCAACTGTTTTCGAACTGCGTGGAGGTCAGCAGTGCACTGAGCTATTACTTGTTGGATCTGCTGCATATGCTATTCTGAGACCTCTGTGTTAGAAACATTTTTCTGTAGTTGTGCCGGTATCTCCTACATTTGTTTATAGTCCCGTGACTTTGTTCGGATCCTTGGGTTGTGAAGACTATGCTTATGTCGATTAGTCAGATAGCCAGGCCACCCATGTAGGGCTTCAAGTGGCAACCATTCAAATTGCCTAGGAAAGGTTCTCTGTTTAGTTTGACTAGCTATACTGCGCCTCCATCTGTGACCTCCTTAACAATGTACGGTCCCAGTCAATGCATTCTAAATTTTCCGCATAATTTGTCAAACTCACTGTCATACAACAACACCAAATAATTTACCTTGAAGGTGCACAACTTAATATGATGATCATGTCAAGCCTTCTCACACTATTTTTGCACTTGTTGATGAAAGCCACTTAGGAACTGTTCCTCCTTGAGTTCTTCCAACTATGTGAGCCTTTTGTCTAGGGCTTCATGGTCTTTCATACCTGTGAGCGCTACTATGGGAAAACTAGGTACAATATATCCCATTAGCATGATAGCTTCCATGACATAAACTAATTGGAAGGTGTCTATCCCATCAGTTTCTTGAATGTTGTCTTATAAGCCAATAGTACTACAAGTATGCACAGGTCACAATCGCTCTGCTATGCATTGCATACTTTGGTTAGTGCAATCTCCAATATTTTGTTAAATGCTTCTACTGTCCCATTAGCTTGTGGGTGATATGGTGTGCTTTTCTAGTGATACACCTAGAACTCTTCTATTAGTGCACTGATGGTTTCATTCAAGAAATGTGTACCGTGATCACTCATTAATATTTTTGGACAACCAAATCGATTCAACATGTGTTCAAACAAAAACTTCACAGTTGTGGCGGCCATGTAGTCTTTGACCGATTGCGATTCCACCCAATGAGTCAGGTACTCTGTCATGATGATGATGTATTGCGCACCCATTTTTCCCTAACGTTTGATAGGTCCTACAAAATCGATTACCCACTTTTCAAAGGGTTGTAACATCATTTGTGTATTCAAAGGAATCTCATCCCTCCACAATGGTTTACCTATCCTTTCACATATATCACGGGCCTTACAATGTGTTTTTGAGTCTAGATGAAGGGTTGGCCACCACAACCCCGCACGAAGAATCTTTTGTGTGGTTGTTCATCCTGCATAGTGTCCTCCTACAGCACCCCCATGTGCTTCTGTGAGGATTTGAATCCGCTCGAATTTAGGTACATGTCTTCGTAGTATCTCATCATTTCCCATTTTGTATAGGTGCCTCGTGATGACAGAAAAATCAACCGCACATACTACCAGTTCCTTCTTCCGCTGGACAGAGTATTCCTTTGACATGGTCCTGGTTGTCTGAAGTGGATTATATCTTCAAAGTGCCCATCCGCAATGCGCATAGCAAATAGATGTGTGTCAGGTAATCCTTCCTCAAAACTAGTAGGTTCCTTACCTATCTCAATACATGACCAGTGATCCGGTCCTATGTTCAAGTGTCCAAGCTTGAGCACAACCTCAAAGTCATATTCTTGGAACAATAAGAGCCACCTGCATATGCACCCCCGCAACACAAGCTTATTGACTAAGTATTTCAGCATGGAATGGTCTGTATACATCTTGAAATGTCCTCCTAGCAAATAATGCCGGTATTTTTGGAGCATGTACACCATAGCCAACCCCTCGCGCTCAGTTGTGGAATATCTCTTTTCCACTTTGGAAAACCTGTGACTTGCAAACGGGATAGGATTATCCAAGTCCTCTCCACCCTTTTGTGTGAGCACCACAGCCAGCACTATGCGTGACGCGTCAACATGGGAAGACCAGGATTGGAGGGGAGGCCAATTTCTCTTTCAATACATCTAGGCTCTTCATGCAATCATCATTCCAGTAGAACATGACATCCTTTTTCAATAGTTTCTCCATTGGAACAGTGATATAGGCATAGATTTTGATGAACTTCCCGTACTACCCTGTATGTCACTAGATAGCATGCAATTGTTTAACACTTCGCGATGCTTCCAAATTCAGAGTTATGGCAATCTTCGCAGGGTATACCATTAGGCCCTGTTTGCAAACCACATGTCCTAGCAAGTTCCCAAAGGGAACGAGGAAGGTACACTTCTTAAGGTTCAACACAATTTTGTGTCATCGAAAAGTATCCACCATCATGCGTAAGATTGCTACATGGTGCTTAACCAATATGAATATATTCCAATCATCCAGATAGACCTCCAGGAATTTGTGGATATATTCCTTAAATGCAGCAACGATTATGCGTGAAAAAATGGCTGGCGCATTCTTTAACTTGAATGGCATGATGCTATATGGAAATCAGCCCCACTCAATTGCAAAGGTGGTCTTGCTCCTGCCTTCCAACGTGATTTTGATCTGGTGGTACCTTGAGAACCCACTGATGAATGAATATGCTTCTTGCCCACCGACGTTTTCCAATACTTCATCTGTGAATGGGGTTGGGAAGGGGTCGTGCACACAGGTGTCATTCAATTTCCTGGGGTCCATGCATATTCATATCTTGCCCTTCTGCTTCTTCTCCTACACTACCATAGGGCTGACCCAATCGGATTCCTCCACTAGCTCAATAATTCCAGCTGTGAGCATTTTGTCCAGTTCTATGCGAACCTTTTCCTTGTACTTCAGATTCAAGCAGTAAGGCCTCTACTTAACCAGCGTCGCATCGTGTTTTAAGTTAATATTCATCATCCCTAAATCACCAACGATCCCCTTTAGGTTTGTGATCTTGGTTGGGAATAAGTCTTGGTACTCCTGGAGTAACTCAGCAACCTTATGTTGAAAATAATACTGAGAGGGGGGGTGAATCAGTATTATCTAGTCCTTTTAGCAATTCTTCCTTATTTATACTTTGAATTATTTTTTCATATAAGTACCATAAAACAATGAGCATGAACAAGAAAAACAGACAGTCACATCAAAGAACACCGGATATAAGGTGGAAACCCAATGTGGGTGAAAACCACCTGCTGCAATATGTCTCTATCTTCTTTCAAATTAGAAACTCCTTTTACAATGGTCTTGTACTGGTGCAGTCCTTTACAGTACGCAGGCTGCAACCTGCAGAGAGCTACAACTCTCTCTCATTTCTCCAGTCTCTCCTGGAAGGGAGCTAACAACCCCCTACTTCTTTCTTTCAAGGACCACTTTTCATAAATTTTCAAACTGGATCCATAAATATCAAATGATCATCAAGTACCAGTAAGTCACCCAGATAACCAGATCCACAATAACAGAAAACTAAACCCAGAACACCTTCTGCGGCGTCTCCTGCGGCGTCTCCTGCGGCGCCTCCTGTGGGATCTCCTGCGGCACCTCCTGCGGCGCCTCCTGCAGCGCCTCCTGCGGCGCCTCCTGTGGCGCCTCCTATGGCATCTCCTGCGGCGCCTCCTGTGGCGTCTCCTACGGCACCTCCTGTGGCGGCGCCTCCTGTGGCGTCTCTTGCAGCGCCTTCTGTGGCGTCTCCTGCGGCGCCTTCTGCGGCATCTCCTGTGGCACCTCCTGCAGCGTCTCCTGTGGCACCTCCTGCGGCGTCTCCTGTGGCGCCTCCTGCGGCGTCTCCTACGGCACCTCCTGCGGCGTCTCCTGCGGAGCCTCCTGCGGTGTCTCCTGCGGCGCCTCCTGCGGAGCCTCCTGCGGCGCCTCCTGCGGCGCCTCCTGCGGCGCCTCCTTCGGCGTCTCCTGCAGCGCCTCCTACGGCACCTCCTGCAGCGTCTCCTGTGGCGCCTCCGCACTTCCGCAGCTGCACCACTCGAGAGATCACCCTTCACAAATTTGCCTTCCACTTCACTTTCATATCGATCGAGCTTTTGAAACAATAACCCAATATTTCAGATCTTAAGATATTCAACCCAAAAGAATACACAAGCCAAATGATCTCCTTTGCTTTATATAGGCAAGCTCTTCCTCAAATCATGGACCAATACCACGGGCCAAAACCATAACAAACCAATACCATCAACTCAATACTAGGGATCAACACGTCTGTCGAGATGCCATGGTCCAAAAACCATAGGTTCAAATTCCAAGGACTAACTACCATGGACCAAAGGTAAGTTTTCCCACATGAAATAAACTTTTCTCTGCATAAAATTCCGTGAACTTTTCTCCTGCGTACTTCTTAATTCTCATCATATTTAGATCCATGCCATGGGTGTTGCCATCAAGTACAACATCTGTAACATATAACCATACCAGAAACATAATGCCAACAATCTCACCCTTTGGAATTGATGGCAACCTCAAAAACTTCAGCGACATTCTCCCCCTTTGACATCAAGGGCAAAGGGTTATGCTCCCCCTAAGAACATGCTCCCCCTGAATATGAACGAGATCTGCAAAGAAGAACCATAAACCACCAGACACCATGAATGACCAAGAAAGAGATAGAGACATATTGCAGCTATATTCAGACCAGCTCCCATGATCTCCTTTTGTACATCGTCCATAATGCCAACAATGCATTATATTCTCCCCCTGAACCTGTGCCGCAACCCAGCACATGTACGCATATACCCCATATGAATCATGCGTACAACCAACAATCAGAAGAGTCTCAACAATAAGATGATGCATCAACAAACCCCAGCTTTTGCCTGTGGTATTCAAAAGTTTCCCTGGGAAATGGTTTGGTGAGAATATCAGCAACTTGTTCCTTAGAAGGAACATACTCCAACTTGACCTTTTGTTCAAGCACGTGTTCCCAGAGAAAATGATACTTGATTGGTATGTGCTTGGTTTTTGAATGCATGACGGGATTCTTTAAGATGCTGATTGCACTTGTGTTATCTCATAAGATAGAGATAGGTGGTGTACAAGTGATTTGAAAATCCTGCAAGGTCTGCATCATCCAAAGGAGTTGACTGCAGCAAGATGCAGCAGCAACATATTCCCCTTCCGCTGTAGACAAGGCAATTGAACTTTGTTTCTTGCTGAACCAAGATACTAATCTGGAACCCACAAACAACGCACCACCACTTGTGCTCTTCCTGTCATCCACGCTTCCGGACCAATCTGCATCTGTATAAGCATGAAGTGTGAGATCTATATCTCTAGGATACCATAAGCCATAATTTTGTGTCCCTTATTTGAAAATTCTCTTTACTGCCTGAAGATGAGTCTCCTTCGGATTTGCCTGAAATCTTCCAACTATTCCAACTGCATGCATGATGTCCGGTCGGGTACCTGTCAAATAAAGTAAACTTCCAATCATAGATCTGTAGGTTGGTTGATGTACTGCTGCAGATTCATCATTTGCACTGAGACTACATCCTGTGACCATGGGTGTACATACTGGTTTTGCATCTTCCATACCATATTTCTTCAAAATCTGTTGAGATACTTGGTTTGAGATAAAAGGATTCCTCCTTCCTTTTGTTGGATTTGCAAACCAAGGAAATATGTCAGTTCTCCCAGCAAGGACATTTCAAATTCTTTCTGCATGACCAAGGCAAAGCTTTGACTCATCTCTTCTTCATTGCTGCCAAAAATAATGTCATCTACATACACAACAAGTATTAGCAATTTGTCATTTTCAACTTTTATATAAAGATTTCTATCTGATGATCCTTTTGAAAAACCTTGTTGATGAAGATATTTATCCAAACGATAGTACCAAGCCCTTGGAGCTTGTTTGAGCCCATAGAGAGCCTTTTTCAATCTGCATACAAGATTTGGATCATTCCAAGAATGAAACCATCTAGCTGCTCAATGTATACTTCTTCTTCCAAGTCTCCATTCAGAAAGGCTGATTTCACTCCATTTGAAATACTTTGAACTTTTGAAAACCTGAGAGAGCAAGGAACATTCGGATGGCCTCAAGTCTTGCAACAGGAGCAAAAGTTTATTCAAAATCTATTCCTTCTAGCTGCGCATACCCTTTACAAATAAGTCTGGCCTTGTTTCTAATTACTTCCCCATTTTCATTCAACTTATTCTTGAAGACCCATTTTGTCCCGATAACATTATTATCCTTTGGTCTAGGAACCAACTCCCAAGTGTTGTTCCTTTCGATCTGCTCAAGTTCTTCATCCATTGCTTTTATCCAACATTCATCTTTGCATGCCTCTTTCACATTTTGTGGTTCAGTAGAGGAGAGTAATGCCAAATAGCTTGAGGCTTCTGCAACTGTTCTTCTTGTTTGTACACCTGCTTCTTTCTGCCCCATAATCTGAAATTCTGGATGATTCTTCTAAACATATCTGGATGGAGTCTTTTCTTCTATTCTTGTCTGCTCCTCTGATTCTTCTTCAGGTTCTTCTTGAGGTTCTTCATCATTCTGCTGTTGAGGGTAGCCTTCATCTTCTTCGATGTCTTCATGATGTACTTGTCTAGGGATGTATCCCTTCTCATCAACCACTACCTCAATGCTTTCAATAATTCTGCCAAGTCTTTTATTGTAGCACTTGTATGCTTTGCTATGTGGAGAGTAACCAAGAAGAATGCCTTCATCTGCTCTAGGTTCAAGTTTGCCAAGCTGCTCATCAGTATTCTTAATATAGCTTTTTCTCCAAAAGATTTTGAAGTGCTTTACCGAAGGAGTATTACCATTCCAGAGCTCATGAGGAGTTTGAGTGTTGTTCCCCCAGACATTTGTTTTGTTGAGAATAA